>PVJO010005335.1:0-99747 GCA_004026905.1 Hystrix cristata | reverse complement strand
CTTGAATGTATTCCCATGCTGTGAGTTACTGGTGATGAGAACGGCGAACTGGTGGTATGAATTCCTAGAGTTTTTCCTTTTCTCTTACTTTCTTTATTGTTATTAAATGACTTAATTAATATTTGTGAGTGGCTTCTTGTCTCCTTCCCTGCGAATCGAGCCCTAAAACACTAAGTCCGTGCATGGCGACAGCAAGCATTTACCTCCTTGCTGTTACAGTGAGGTTCAGAGAAGAGCAGGTAGCTGTAACCAAAGCAGGGGAGAAAGCACACCTCCAGCCCGCCTGCCACCAAGAGCGCTGTGGACCTCTGTGCTTTAGTGAGCAACGTTTCTCAGCTTACCCCAGGCTACTCTCAGCCTCCCTGCCCTGTCTCCTGGGTTGTGGTTAGCAATGAGCATCCGAGTTCTGTAATTGTTTCTTCACCAGGCCACAGATGGAGGCTAAGATGAGGATACAACACTTATTTGTACCACAGAAAGTAAGCCACGACTAATTCTCAGCAGTTAGTGATACAGCTGGGCCCGCAATGACAGAGGGAAGTTGAGTTCAGCCATCTCCAAGTACTGCCTGCTTGCGGAAGGGAAGCAGGGCAGGCAGAGGCAGGCAGACTGCCCGGTGAACTCTGTCAAGATTTGGGCCTGGTGGTGGGATGGCACAGGGCTCACCTTGCAGCATACAACCACTTGAGGAGGGGGACCCCAACTTCAGCACAGCTGCTGGCTTTTGGGCAGCCTTTTCTAAACAGCCGGTGTGCAGTGTACCACGTGGCATTGTAGACAGGCTGCCCCAGTGAGGTAGAAAATCAAGTGGTGGCCACAAACCTCCCGCTTCTGCCGGTGTGAGCGGGCCAAGGGTGGTGCGGCGGGGTGAGCGGAAGGGGGCTTCTGACCTCCGTCCTCACCAGTAGCCTGTTCACCCATCGCATCCAGAGAGGCGATAAAACGAACCAGTGTTGGAGAGAGAAGTTTGAGTTTCCAGAATAAAACAAGATGCGCTTTCAGGGGAAGAGCTTTAAAGTGACAATTAAGTTGAAGCAAACAAGCATAACCTTTTTATTGCTATTCCCATCCCCACAAGCATATGGGATGATTCCGTGGTAAAGAGACTAATTTTGTAGCTGCCTGAACAGGTGTGCAGAATAGTACTCACTGAGGAGCTTATACTTAAATGCTTACTGCTGCGAGCCACTCTTCTGCTTTCCTGTGTTATCTCGGTTTACCGTAAAGGTCTGTGGGGAAACTGAGGTGGGGAGCGGTTCCATTGCTCAGAAGGGAGTAGAATGGGCTGACCTGGAGTGACTCAGAGAGATAGTGACAGGGCTGGTGTTGGAGCCTGGGCCCTGAGAGGGCAGCATCAGGACATGGTGGTGGCAGCAATGGAGCAGCCGAGTGGTACAGAGTGTCAGACCTGGCCATCCGGCACCAGGTGGCTCCTGGGAGGACTACAGCCCACCACAGGGCTCAAAGATGTCAGAAGGAAAGAAACTGTACAGAGATGGTACCTGTTTCCATTTACCTGCCTCCCTCCCAATGCCCAGCATGGCTCCTAGCATCTAATATGACTGTGTATATGCAGACATTCATGGGTGTCCACAGGGATTGTTCCAGAACCTTCTGTGGCATACTGAAATCTGCAGATGCTCAAGTTTCTTATATAAAATGGCATAGAGTTTGTGTATAACTTACACATCCTCCTATATCTCTTAAATTACCCTTTATGTTACTTATAATACATAATGCTAAGGTACATGGCTATATTGTTTAGGTATATATCTGTACGTGTTCAGTGCAGATTTTTTTTTCAAATATTTTTGATCCACAGTTGGTTGAATCCACGGATGAGGAAACTTTGGAAACTTGCAGTTGAACGTACTTGTTTAATAAACGAGGGAAAGAATATGAAGGCGATGTTGGCAAACATCGCAATGCTTCTGTCCTGGGAGTGGAGAAACCAGCTCATAACGCAGAGCTGCCTCTGACGGGGGGAACAGGGTATGTGCTTGGCGGTGTGTTGGATGGCTTCCACCGTGGCCCACAATGTCACACGTCCCTGGTGTCCGTGCCCTTGGGAAGCCTGTTTCTGAGAAACAGACTACGGTGAAGTAATGGGCTATCACTCTCAAGAGAAGATTGCAAACCTGGTAGCTTCTATCCTGGGAACTCTTCCTCTTCCTTGTTGCTCACCGTGAGGGAAGTCAGCTGCCATGTAGGAAGCTGCTTTATGGAAAGGTTCATGCAGCAAGGAAGTGAGGGAAGGTCCAGCCCAAGCCAGCCAGGAACTGAGGCCCTCAGCCCAACAGTCCCCGAGTCCTGCATCCTTCCTAGCTGTGTGCATGCGCCGTGGAGACGGCCTCCCCCGTGAGTTTTCAGATGAGGATGCAGCACTCAGTTCCTGCAGCCTTAGGGGAGAGTGCACTAGGAGGCACACAGCAGAGACTATGAGACAGTACATATTTCTCCTTTAAGCTGCTGTTACACACTGGGAGGTTTATGTACAAAGGAAAAACACAAACTGAATTCGTAACTGAGTTGAGCTTAGTACAAGACCACTCAAAGCTAACTTCATATTGACGCACCTCGTCATTTAACTAGTTCTTCTGAAATTCAGCAGAGGTCTGCATTATGGCTAAAAGAGAAACATGTAAAAGGATAGGAAGAAACGGGTCATTCCAACACGAGAACTCTAATATCCAAATGAGCGCCACTCCTTTAAAAGTGGTCACCTTGGGTGGTTGTTCACTTATTCTAGTAACACTATTCCAAACACATCTGGACCAATTCCTACTCCACTTCGAATAGAAAAGTTAGTCACATCTCAATAGTAAGAGACACCCCAAGGAAGAACCCTAAAACCCCACTTCCTGTGGCCGTAGCTAACCCCAGGGAGCTCCGAGAGCGCTTGCGTCGGTGGAGCTGTGGCCTGCGCTGCCCTTCCACACCCCGCCTGAGGAGCTCGTTGAGTCTGAATGGAGAAGATTCCTGGGACCAAACCAGAGGAACGTTTTCCACCCACAGGACTGCGGCACAGGTGTGCCCACAACCCTGATTTCCTCATGCCTCCTGATGGCCCAAGCGCCCGGGCGTCTCACTCTGCACCTGTGACTGCAGAGTGCGCTGAGGGCAGCAAAGGAAGTGCTGTGTGAATAAGGGATCTGGGCAGCTGCCAGAGGAGTCTGGGCCCAGTGTGACCACAGGAGAACGGGGAGACAGGAAGCCCTGGCAGGAGAGGAAGGCTTCACAACTCCCTAATCTCTGTCTTCATATCCCAGGATACTTGGGCTGTTTACTGTATGCTAAGCACTCCAATGCTGCCTGTACTTTCCGTAAGTCTGAGCCCCTTCATTTGATATACTTGATATGAAAATATTGCATTGGATTCAAAATCCAGTCCCCTTATCACAAGAAATGCCAACATTCACTTTGCTGGTGAATCAAGAGGAAAAATAATCAGGTCCTCTTTTGTTATGATTTCAAATGTTGTAAAATTTTGAACAGTTGTAAAACTGCTCTTAAAATTTGTATTATGTTCAGACGCAAACAAGGTCAATGACAGTAACAATTAAAACTTCAAAGAGCTCATCGTAAAAACTCTCAAGGAATTGCTGCAAGGAGTCATTTGTCTTATGCATATCACCTAATACAAAAAAAATCATGTTCATGGAAACAAACTCGAGATTCTCATTTAAAAATTTTAAAGACTTAACTTGGACATTTCACACAAACTCAATACTTAGCATTACATCAGAAATATGCCATGAAAATTTTCACCAACCCCGTACAGATGTTTCCAAATGGCCTCCAGTCGTAGCTTTTCACACAAGGACTAGCACTTCCTATGTATTCGTGATGTGCAAAAGTTTGAGATGCATTAGGAAGGCACAAGCCCCACGTCCCCAGGACCCAGAGCAGTTCAGACCCAGCCTCGAGAGAGGAGGGGCCTGCAGAGGTTGCACCCCAGGCTTCCCTCAGCACATGGGCTGTGTGCGAACTGGGACAAACCAAGAGGGCAGTCAACAAAGCAGCTGAAACATCTAACCTCTCCACCCCTCAGACAGACAGCTCCGGCCGCTGAAGTCCAGGCCAAACGCTGACTGTCCTTCAGTCCTCCTCCTTGTCCTAAAGCTTCGGATGCAGATGGCAAATCTTCATCCTCTGCGGGTGGGTTAACTCCCAGAAAAGCTTTGCATCACTCACAGTTAAATTCAAACGAATAAAGCACATTTTAATATAGCTAATAACATTTAGCATCCCAAAGAGGCATGACATAAATTGATTTTTTTCTTTTTGTATTATTCCTAAATGGACTCGGAAGGCAATTTTCTAAGCCAAATGCTTTGGGTATGCCTGTAATAATCACATCGGTTCCCGTGGTTTGTAGGAGAAGTGTCAATTAGATATATGAGGTCCAAGATGTTTAATTAAAATCATTCTCATTGCTTTATAGCTGTGCCTCCTAGGATATACAAAACACATACTCTAAATAGAGACTTCCGAGAGGTAAGTAGGATAGTTTTACCATTGTTGCTAATGAAGTTCTAACAATTAAATTTATAGCTCATTTATGGCACCCATTGTTAAAGGGGTTTATCTTCATAAAGGGATGAAAATGATATTTTAACAGCTTCCTTCAAGAACCATGGCAAAAACATTGACACTATCTGCTATTAATTCATTTCTATTAAATTACAGGCTAAAGGCACTGTGCTCAACAAGGCAATTAAAATTCATAAGAGAATGATAATGAAAAGGAGATCACAGATATCAGTGGGGATGTGGAGGCACAGAACCGTTCTTCATCAAAAGCAAAATCTAACACACCCATTTTGCCCAGAACTCCCCAGAATAACTTCGGAATTTTTACATCATTCTACTCACTGCTTGTTTTATTTTTCCAATTTGCTTTAAATATATGTTTATTCACTTTTAATCATGAAAATAGTGTATGCTTATTCTCTCCAAAATCTCTCCATTATCTGTTACTGCAAAGTAACTGATGAAACCCTCCATTTCTCTTTCATATTAAATATGATTAATTAAAATGTTTCAGCCCTTTGTTTTATTCCGCATTTCTGGTTTTTCTCAGGCACTCTCTGTTCTGCTCCCCAGAGGTCTCCTCCTTCCCCCCACTTGGGTTCTCAGCCCAGATTGCTTTTGTGGGTTCCTTTGAGCCTGGGGAGGGTCTTTCCCCCTGCAGGCAACTCTTTTAAACGGGGCTCCCTGCACTACTTGCTCCCTCTTGTGGCCCTACAAGGTCACTGCAAGTCTATTGGGCCTCTTCAGGACGCCTGGTCGACCGTGGGAGAGTAGATTCCGCCAAGGAGAGTTCTAACATAGTTGGGAGTTAGCCAGGATGCTACCTTCTAACTCTCCAGACATTCCCACCGAACAGTTTGGGTCGCCTAATAATGAATGTGAGGACTCCTTTGAGTCCCTCTGTTCCATATATTTCTCAGGTTCTCCCATGTGGGAGATTTCCCAAATGAATCGGGATTGGGGTGTATGCCTGTGTTGAGTACACACACGTGTTCGTGTGTGTTACTTGGAAGTACTGCCAGGAGGAGAGAGGAGTTGACAGAGACTGCTACTCGGCTTCCCAGCGCTTCTGGGAGACTTCTAAAAATCATTTGCTTAACAAACAAATACGAAGCACTCTGAATGGACAGCTCTGGCATGAAAACATGAAGCAGATGTGTTCCTGCCACCAAAGCGCCCTTATAGAGAAGGGGAGGTGCGATTTATAGGAAATGCTGACCTAGGAACAAGCGCAGAGCCACGGGGCCTCAGTGGGCCTGAGCTCGAGCCCCTCCCCACGCTGCCCCCAGCAGCTGCTCGCTTAGCCTCTTGGAGTCTGAACTGACTCATCTGTACAATGAATGAGCCCAAGAGTACTCGGCTTCAGCCGTCCTGGCTGGTTGTGAGGACGGTCGCCTGAACCGTGAAAGTTCTAAAAACCTCAGTCAATGTAAGCTACAGCGTCTAGCATTTTCAAAACAGTAATGACAGTATTGTCAATATAACATTTTGAGGAGACCTACAAAAACTGTACAATCTCAAATGTATACTCTCTCTTCTAAAGCTATGCCTGAAATTCTTACCCAAGAAGTGACACGTTAAAGGGTCTTCCTCACTGGAATGGGGCGTCGTGGCCTGGAGGGTACAGTGTTAATCTGCGGGAGCTGCATTGTGGGGTTTGAGCCCCGGGGGCCACTCTCAGCTCCAGTCGGCTGCCAGGAGAGCAGTGAGCTCTCCAGCTGAAACTGCTTCCCGAGCACTGTGCTCACCCAGCAGCTCCAGCACTAAGACAGCTGAGCCTTGGCTGTGTCTCTCCCCGAGTGACTTTCCAAGCACCCTGTTTGAGGTGGGTCGGCCCTGGGTCAGCTGGGGGGGCACTGCCACCACTGTGGCAGGGTGGCCCTTATCTCAGTTCTGTGGGACAAGGTTGCCGGCATTGCCAGACTCTTATCTAATACCAAGAGCTATGTCTGTGAACACATAGTTTTCCTCTACTAGGGGCTATCTGCACATGAAGCCTAATGCCCCCAGAAGCAGCCCTTAGACAATGACAGATGATGTGTGAGTGGATAAAAACAGTAACTTCCTCACTCCTGGGGGTAGGGTACCTGAGGAATGTTCTAGAGTACTGCCCATTTTCCAGAACCATTAAACCCCAGTGTGGCACAAGGTCTCCTGCTTGATACTAAATACTTCACTGACTTCCTACGCTTTCCTGTCTCTCCTGGCATTTCCTGAGATCCATTTGGATATAAACTACTTGTGCTTGAGTCTTTATGCTAGGGTCTGATTTTGGAAATACCTGACCTAAGGCAGCTGGTAAGTGGTCCTTGACAGCAGTCCCTCGGGATGGAATTCTGGTTTTGGATCGCTCACCTGCACAATGGGGACAAGACCCTACTGCTAGTGTTAAGTGGAGTTTTGAAAGATTCTGAGTATTTTTCATTTTACTCTTTTGCAGGTCAGTTCCCTGTGAGATTCTCATCTGTAGTGAGTCGAGAAGGAATTTGCTGGAAGGAAGTGCATCAGCTTCTACGAGAGTGCTGCCACTTTAGAGATGGGGACAATTGCCTAGTTTATCAGTTGTTCTTAAGTACATTTGAAACTCCCGAAGCAGAGAGCTGATCATCAACCTAGAACATCATCTAGAGGCCAGAGGCTTTGTGGCAGTGTTCAGAAAACCTCATCTCCTGCCCCTGGAAGGCAGGTCATGGGCCAAGTCTGGTCTAGGTCCTGGCTTTCAGTGTTGGAGTAAGGAAGGAGGTCAAATCCACAGCCCTGGCAGGTCACCCAGGGGAAAGTGAAGGCCCTGATAAGAAAGGGAACTGCCAACATCCAAGATGGAGAAGCTGGGGTGTTGTGCCTGAGAACGTTGAACCTCCACATTCCTAAGAGCCTCCAAGACAGCAGAAGTGGCCCCCTTTCCTGCAAGGAGAGCAGCCTCCCCTTATTGAGAGACTTGAAAAAGCTGCCTCACCGGACCGTGTTTGCTGTCCTGAAGATCTGCTCCACCGCTCTGCTTTGCTGTTAGACCAATAATCGTGGCCAATCAACAGTAAGACTTGCGTAGGGAATTGGGGTCCCGGCAATGAGAAGAAAGAGATCATTCAGCGAACAGGCACAGGACTGGGCTGCTAAGTCCAAGCAGAAACTGAGGGCACAGAGATGGGGATGGATCGTGAGGGTACTGAGCCAGAGTTCACAGGGGCAGAAATTCAGCTGAATAGGGCAGAGCTTAGTGATGTAGGGACCCTTCTCGTGATTCAGGTTAATATTCCAGTGAAGGTGTGGAGGGTCCTTCCTTTACTTAACAACAAGGAACCTGCTCACCAAGGAGAGCACCAGCATCCCCGAGAAGCCCAGCAGTGGCTCTTCTGTGGGCCAAGTTTGCCTGTAGGAGCTGCCGCGCTGTAATTGGGTGTGCGATAAACAAGATGACGTTGCCCTGGAATGACAAAGGCGAAGGGCAGGCGCTGAACCAGCAGAGGAAGGCGTAGGTGACTGTCACAGTGAGAAGCAAAGGGAAAGACACCAAGGGGGCTTGACCTGCAGGGACTCCTGCTGATGGCAGGTAGGCCCAGGTGTGCTAGAAGGTGAGATCCCAGGCAGCCAGTAAGGGTACCGTTTGACCTACATGACCCAAAAGCATGTGAGCAGAGGCCTGGTATCCACTAGCGATTGATACCACTCACCCAGTTTTCAGATGTGAGTTGGACCTACGGTCCTGAGCTCAGTGATTGAAGAGGAGGCCGTGTTCCTTCAAAGAAGGCTCTTACAACATGCGCCACTAAATACAGAGTCTGCCAAAAAATGTATATGCACTTCAGGAAAAGAAAAACTTGCATAAGATGGATATTGTCCTCATTTAACACCTGCAGATTTTTATCTATGGGGGATCCTAAAGGATGTCATATATCACAGAAAACCCACTGCGTTGCTGGCCCTTACACATGAACTAGAAAATGGAGGTGCAGCAACTTCAATGGACACTTTGACCAAAGTTGCCCAAGCAGCAGTTCATCATACTAATAAATACCTGGAAGCTCATGGCCACCACTTTGAGCACCTCTTGTAATTCTGGAGGCCAATATGGCTTGTATGAATCTTGTGATGTCTCAATAAATTTAGTATTAAAATATTTATACAAGTTTTTCTTTTCCTGAAGTGTGTATACCTTTTTTTGATGGACTCTGTGTCTATAGTAACTCCTCTCCCAAACTCTTCCCTGCAAGATCCCCTTAGTTATGGACCTCAGTAATTCTCCTAGATCTTTGGGGGGGCTGTTAAATATAGGATCCGAGTTGATACTGATGACAGTGAGCCCCAAACACCACCATAACCCCTCTTAGCATGGAGCACAAAGAACCATGAGAAATGGCCCAAACCTAAGAGTATGCTGATAAACCAGATCTCCAGAAAGAAGAAGGATGAAAGGAAAGGGAAAAGGCCTGATTTATGTATTTGCATTTGCTGATTTTTATGCTGTGCACATTTCCACCACGGCCACTTCAAGTCACCAACATGAAGTCACTGAATATGAATTAGAGAAAAGATGCCCCAGTCCCTGAGTGTACAAAGAGGGACTATATTAAATAACTAGGAGTACTCACTTGGGAGTTTGTTAGAAATGCAAGACCACTCATCCTAGACTTACTGAATGGGAATCTGCATTTTGACAAGATCACAGGAGACTCATATGCGCATTAAGCATTGCTGAAGAACTATCCAGTACCTCTCAGGCCAAAGAGCCTTTAGTTTCTTATGTCTGAGGATTCTCTAGCAGGAAACATTCCTATTCCATAAGGAGCCTCTGGCTCTCCAACACTGTCAACACTGCCCCATTATCACCATGGACCATTTTTAAATAACAAGCAGCACATGCTGATGGTGACAGCTGACAGTGCCTTGCCGTGGTGGGCCCCATTTGGGTCTCATCTTCTGAGAGGGTTCTACAACTTACTTGCTCTTGCTTACAGTTCTAAATCACCTTCCTTGGCGATCCTACTTTCCCTGACCCCATACTTCACTGTCTCATCAGCCCAGTTCTTTCTTCCTCTGCCCCCACATCTTTGTCCATTTACTCAAAGGTTGCCAGTGTGGTCCGAGCAGCCAAAGACAATAATGCTTCAACTGGCAAGAAACAGTCTTCACACTCGCAGGATTTCCTATTATGCGATGTACAGTTTTTCCAGAAACACAGTAGCATCTAAAAATAGAAACCGCCTGGATTTACCTTCATCTCAACACAATGACTCCATGGCTACTGTGACTGGCCTTGAACGGGGGCCAGACTTTTTGAAATACGAAGACTCTATCAATGGAGGTGAGGGAAGCCGCTTCCTCGACTTCCAAGTGAGGGCGCGCAGCTATTTACTTATTCCCCATTCTTTTGTTATTGTGTTTGATTTTGCCAGGAAAACCTGGCTAGGAGGAAGGAAAGTGAGGAAGAGAGGGGGCTGTGGACCGAAAGGAAGGAGTGAAGGGGAGGGGACATTGGATGTGGGCGTCAGGGCCCTGGGTACAGAGGATGACTCAGGAGAAAAGGAAAAGGAGTGTTGAGTTGCTGGAGGAGGAAGGACGATTTGGAGAAAAAGAAAGAAAGAAAGAGAGAAAAAGACATGATTTTCAGCAGTCTCCACGGCTGGCCCGAGATTTCCTGAAGTGGAGAATGAAAACAGTCAGTATGAATGTCAACACCAGGCTTCATGGTTGTTTACTTTCTTCTCACAACCTGTACCCCCACGCCCCCCAGCAGTTTGCTTGCCTCTGGGAAGAGGAACCCTTGGCGGCATCCTCATTCCTGTCTGGATGGGAGGCAGTGGACAATGGGAGGCGGTGAAAACAGTATCTTCAAAACCAGAGAGGATAGAGGTGTCTGTACTGTCAACCTGGGAACAGAAAATAAACTGCAATCAAATGGTATAAAGTATTTGAGAAGAGGGCAGAGAATTGCCAAGAGTTTGAGGCCAGCCTGCACTACATAGTGAGTTCAAGGCTAGCCAGAATTACATAGCGAGACCCTGAGACCCTGTCTCAAAAAAAAAAAAAAAAAAAAAAAAAAAAAAAAAAAGGATTCAGGAGGTATGAGGAAGAAAGAAAAAGAGAAGAGGGCTGGGGACTGGAAGTAGAGAGAGTTCAGATCAGACCAGGTTTTAAAGAAACAAAAAAACTCTGGAACCTTAAGGATCTAGCAAGGTAGGTAGAGGAAAAATAGTGGCAGAAGTGTTTTTGTACTCAGGGCCCTCAAAGAGGGTGTATGGAAAACATCTCTCTCTAGAAGCATTCCAGCTAATTTGCAAAGATGGATAGAATTAGAATGTCATCACTTTGCACCATCCGATGAAGTACATAATGGACCTAGACAATGTTCGTTATGCCAGTTATCAATTTATTGCCCCTGAGCTCCAAACCCGCCCTTCCGTACCTGCTCTGAGGTAATGGACTGGACTCTAAGCATTTCTCCATTACAATGAGCGCAATGTAAGATTTGTCAGTAGAGGGTGCTGGAGGGATACTGCAGGAGGAAGCGGGTTTTTCTTCCTGGTTCCCAAGTTCTGACCTTTGTTCTTATTTCCTGCTTCAAGGCCTCTCAACGGCAGCACGTGTGTGGGACATCTACTGTCCCAGCCGCATATATAGTCTATGAAGTCCCACAGAATCTCAGAGCCCAAGCCTAGACCACCTTGCCTCAGCCCTTGTGATACGGACACGGTCGTACTCCAGGCCTCACAAGCACAGTGGAGCCTCAACTCCTCCTGGGCACTGCCCTCCAGCCTCAGTGGCCTGTGCCCGAGGATTTGTTTCCTACCATCTTGCTGACATGAATGCTGCACACCAGGCCCTCCACCTATTGGATGTGTGTGAGTCTCACTCACTAGCTCTAGCTTCAACTCGCTTACACCCCTCAGGTTCTTTCCTCTTGCCTGGTGTCTCTGGCCTAGCTCAGAGGGTGGGCGGGGAGGCGTGGGGTGGGGTGGGGTGGGGTGGGGTGGGTGGGGGCTGGACTGTTGAACTCGGTGGGGGAACTCATCTACTGTTCAGTGTGCCGCAAGCACAGCTCCCCAACAAAGGCAGAATTCTGGCTTTGGAGAGAACCCCCTTTGGGTTGTTTTCTCATAAATACTTTCCAATTCAGGGTACTTTTCAGAAGTTCCTTTATATCTTCATAGCTACTCTCCTATCTGATGTTAATAACTACCTACATTTAACTTCTGGTATTTGTTTTGCTGTGTGGTTTGTTTCCTGAGTGGAGCCAGATGACCCAATCACGAATGGCTGCTAACCTCACAGAAATATAGCAGAATTACGTGGTCTTGTTAGAAACACACAATGTAACCTTTCAAAGTGTCCTTCACGAAACATCAACCCTAAATCTGATGGAGATTTCCATCTAACTACAGTTGCAAGAAACACGGAGAACACAGGACCTGATAGATGATACCATCAGATGTTATCAGCACAGTCCAGGCCCTGGGGACCGCCACAGGAAAAACAATCACTTCTTCAACAAATGAGAGAAGGAGCCTATACACTAGAGAAACTCAAAGGGCATATTAATCAATTAAAATTTATGGGCTTTATTTGCATCCTGATTCCAAAAACTGTTAAAAAAGATTTAGGAGACAGGAGAGGACATTTAAACACTGCCTGGATATTTGATAATACGAAGGTCATTATTTTTAAAAATGTGAGAGCTACTGCAAGAAATACGAGCACTGGATATGCTGATATTAAGAAAATTCCTCGGGGTTGGGAACTTAGCTCAAGTGATAAAGCGTTTGCCTAGCAAGCACAAGGCCCTGAGTTTGATCCCCAGCAACCCCCCCAAAAAAGAAAGAAAATTATCCTTCTTTTTATGTGTCAGGATAATATTGTTGATATTTTTAAGATTGTTGATCTTTTAGGCTTGCTTAGTAAAACATTAACAAATGAAATAATATGATATTGGAGATTTACTTCAAAAACATCCTTACCCAGCATAGGAGTTGTTGGGAGAATATATTGGCCATGACTAGAAAATACTGAGGTTAGGTAATGAGTACATGAGATCATTTTAAAAAAAACTTTTAATGCTTTTATGAATTAAAAAGAGAAAAGGCAATCCTAAACTTAAAAACTAACAAATGGTATAAATAGGTAATCCATGACCCAAAAACACATGTGTAAAAGTTCTCTAGTAATGAAGAAAATGCAATTTTAAAAAACAACGAAAGATCAATAAGAATATAGAAAAATGATTATTTCCACTGATACTACCATCCCAACAGACAATTTGGCAGAATTTTTAAAAGAGTAAGATACACATTACCATAAACCTGAGAGTTTTGTTTCTGGATATCTATCTTAGAGAAATTGTCAAATAAGTGGGAAAAATATGAGTTTATAGCAGCAATTATTTTGCAATAGCAAAATTTTAGAAGCAAACTAAATATCTATCAGTGGAGATGTGATTTTTAAAAAGAAGTAAAGCAAGGTATGTGCCCACATTAAAAAATAAATTAATTAATTAAAAACACATGGGCCAACATAGTAAAGAACTCCAAAGCAAAGTATTCAGTAGAAAAGCATGTCACAGTGTAATGTGTTCCATTTGATCCCATTTCTGTAAAAACAAAACAAAACTAAAACAATTAGAATAACTCCCCAATGAGATATTTGTAAATGTTTACATATATACATGGCTTCCTGTATATATATGTACATAACATCATACAATTCTGCTTTTTTTTTTTTCTTTTTGGTGCTGGGGATCAACCTCAGGGTTTTGCACTTGCTAGGCGAGCGCTCTGCCACTTGAGCTAAATCCCCAACCCTATACAATTCTGGTTTTTGGTTTTTCATAAGAATACATTCCACAGTGCTTGTATAATTTACTTTTCTCTTACATCATAAATGTTTACTGAATTTTGCAAAAAATAAACCACTAGTGCACACAGCTAGCACAGTTTCCCAGGTGTGTTGGGAGCCTGAGTGCCGTGGACGGGCAGCATCCTCCAAGGATACCAGCAGTGTCCACCTGACATGCCTGCCCCATTAGCGCGTGAGTAAACAGTCAAGCCTTAAGATACAGAAAACCCAATGCCATTTCCCCACCTTGAAGGGGCTCCTTGAATACATCTTATCATAAGATTTTACAGCCAAGGGGATTTTGAGGTCAACTGGTTTAAATGCTGACTGTTGAGGCTAAGAAAGCTGAGGTACAGAGGAGCTAAGGGTGTTGCCCAAGTCCCCAGAATACTGGACATTTTTAAAAGGGTCTCTTGTTGAGTACTAAGAGGACTGATGAGGAAGTATCCTAGGAAATCTCTGAAAGTTTGGAATGATGAGGAAGTAGCGAAGGAATCACATGTTCAGGACAAGCGTCCAGATTAAAATTCCCGTGAAGCTTCCAACAGCCATGTATAAATGACTGGCATCCAGTGATAAATGACCACCCGCATCAGGAGAATGAATCGCTCCGGGCTTCGAACTTCTTAGGGCAGCACACTTTCTTTGGTCTTCCCTTTGCTATATCAGGGAATTGTTTCAACCAGGGACACTGTGCTGAAGGACCCACCAAATTTGGCCTCGTTCCTATCTTGGCAGGTTGCCACGACCAGGGTGATCGAAGAGTGTTTACAAGTGTCAGAGCCCAGGAACGTTGTCTTTGTCCTGTTTGATAAAGCCCAGAGTCAGATAGGCAGAGTGGTGAAAAGAGCACTGGACAGATGAGCCAGTCATGGAAGGATTTCCAAACATGCAGAAAAAGTGGGTCAGCCATGACCCCCCAGCTCTTGTGTTTCTGCAACTATTCAAAATGTTCCTCAGTCATATATTCAGCAAATGAAATAAAACCAAATCATTCGCAAATGCAAAGAGAAGCCATGAGAGAATACATTCAGAGGGGTTGAGGGAACTGTGTAGTGTGCACAGTTTAAGGCTAGTAGCTTTGAAGTCAGGCAGGCTCCCCCCATGAAGGATTGTCACAAGAATTAGCCAAACTAATACACATACAGTTCTCAAGATAGTGCTTAGTACATACTAAGCATTCAATAAGTCTTAGTACTAACATACATCCTGTGAGCTAAACATGAAGAAAATGATTTCCACTGCACAGAGGGGTCCCTTGGAAGACTTGTCACAAAGAAGCCTGGATATCGTCACCAGAATTGAGAAGAAAGGTGTTCACACTGACAAAAAACAAAACTCTCCCACAACAAATCTCAGAAATTTCTCAAATTCTGATGCTACTAAAGCGCCCATTCCCAGTCACTCCCAAATAAGCAGCATCCCACTTCCAGAATTCTCTTTTCAAAGCACTTTGTCAATGCTACTAGCACTTTGAGTGTGAACTCATTCTTCTGTCTTTCACATACTTATTTCTTAAACTACATTTCAATTTTTAATTTTTCATTAGTACATGTTTACAGTATATAATGTTTACATTCCTTGTGAAGTACATGTATGTAACACAGATTAATCTCTTATTTTATCTCTTCTCCCTCCTTTCCTTCTCCCCTTCCCTCCATCTCTTATAAAGAGCAAATAAAAGATAGATAATGAGAAGTAGGGAGATAGATCTTTCCCTCACATACTTAACAATGTACCAGACTCAGCTCTTGAGATAACAGTGAAAGAAAATACCATGGCCCTGTTTGGGGAAGAGTATTAGTTTTGCACTACTACAATGAAATACCAGAGGCACCTAACCTTATAAAGAGAAAAGGTTTGTTTAGCTCACAGTTTGGTCTGTGCCCAAGATCAGTAGGCCCCATTGGCTCGACCTCTGGTATGACCAACACATCATGGCAGGAGAGTATGAAGAAGTAAACAAGTGCTGCAACTGGTGCTTTACAACCCTAAGCTACATCCCCAGCAAGACCCCGCCTCTTAAAGGCCCAAAGCACCTGTCAGTAACACCACCCTGCAAACAAAGCCTTTAACTTATGGCTGTTTAGGAGACAGTACTATTCAACTGTAGTAGGATGCATACATTCTCATGAGGGATCTGCTCACCCACAAATCCATACACCACCTCAACCATGAACAGAGAAGACGATGGAAAGGGAGAAAGAAAGGGAAGAAAAGGAAGTGGCATGGTGGGAAAGATGGCAGGGGGACCTGAGGCAGAAAAGAAAGCCTCCCCTGTATTTCCTGCCATCCTCGCCCCAGTGTGCCACTGAAATTCAGGGAAGAGGGGTTAGCACTAAATCATTTATCTGTTTTACAGTTCCTGCTGGAAATCACTTTGAGGGAGTTCTCTGAGAATGGAGGACATGAAGGCTCTTCAGACCTGAAACCCCTTGATCAGTGTTAACTGTTTCCCAGGTGACATCCTGCTGGATTTGAGCCGGATCCAGCTTCATTCCCTCTGCTCCCTCTGTCCTTCCCGTTTCCCCCTTCGCATCACTGTGGGTGCTGGATCTGCCTCTGCCCTTCCCTTCCTCCCTGCTGCTCATCCAGGTGCAGGCCCTGTGGGTTCTGGCCCTCACTGCAGCAGGAGAGGAGGGAAGGGAGCCGCCAGAAGAGGCCAAAGTCACTAAGGAGCGACAGGGGGGTTAAACTGGACCTGGAAGAACGTGTGGGGCGATGGAGTTAGCAAAATGAATGTGGAGAGATAGAGCCTGGACCTTGGGGGAGCCAACGGGGGCCAGCAAGGACCAAAATTGGGTCACTGAACGGTAGAAGGTGGGGTGTTAATCTGGCCAGGTGGAGCGGGGGCTTGTTGTGAAAATACACATAACGTCCTTGCCTTCAAGGAATTCTCTGTTAACTGGACATTCAGGAACAAACAAACAAAAATTCTCTTTAACATTCCTCAGGCCCAGGCACAATACTGGGCACAGTATGGGTCCCCAAATTCAATACCAGCCTGACGGGTCGGTTTACATTCCTTTCTCAGCTGAGAGACAACTCCAAAACTTTCCTCCCTCCGCCTCCTTCTTTGTACTCTAAGACTGCATTTTCCATGTGCCTTAACACAGTTTAACATTTTTATTGTATTGCTGAGGCCACTTTAATTTATCGCTTTGTTTTAAGGAACCGCATCATGCAAAAATAGCACAAAATGACTCACGCTATTGGAAGGTAGATGGTTCTGCATCCTTATATGAGACCTGTAATCTTTCACTGTGTGGTCACTGTGAACGCGGGCCTGACTTTGGAGCTGCTTGTTTTGGGGGTCAGTTTGGAGTTTTTTTTCCACTGAAGAATGTCTGACCGTCCACAGAGAGAAGTGCTACAGCAGGACTCTGCATTCCTGCCTTGTCCGGATCCAGGCGGGCTGCAAAAGTTTGCAAAGGTTGCCTTACCAAGCCTCCTTTCTCCTGGCTCTCTGCAATCCCGTTTCATGAATCTATCCTTAAAATGTTTAGTTTTGCATAGGATTTCATAATGTAAGTGTATAAATAACATAGTTTAGGATTTCACTGGAGTCTGGAAGGTAATTTAAAGGGAGAGTTTTTTGGGGAAATCTAAATCAGGGATTTTTTTTCCAGAAGTTTCGTTGGGATTATTTGTGATCGTTCTTATTTTCATAATGATTACTGTCCCCTTTCCTCTTCCTTGCCTTTCACCCTCTCTCATGCACACAAGACAGCTTCGTTTTGGTGGTCTGTCTTGAAAATCAACATAATGGAATATATATGAGGATTAGGCCGAGAAATGTCAGGCCTTATTAAATCTTGGGAGTCAAGTTCACTCTTGTGTTTTACATTATTACCTCCTCAGTCTCCAAGACTTTCCAGAAAGAACGAATTCTCCATGTCCCATAGGAAATGTGTTCCTTCCCCCAGTGTCAGCAAAGTACTGTCTGGGGTCAGTCATTAGCGAAGACTGCAATATTTTCCACTTTGGTTGACTTTTTAAAATTCTATTCCAGAAGGGACCTTTGGGAGATTCATGCAATCAAATTCTGTTAAGGAGGGGCAAGTCTAGTCATTAGTGGTATTATTAAATACCCCAATTAAACCACAGAAACTGGGCATTCATAACCCTTGTCCCAGGAGACAAAGAAAGCTTTGGATGCATTACTTTCTTTTATTCATCCTCACAAGAAACACGAAGAGGAAGAGGGGATTGGATCGTTTCAAACAGTCCTTCTTGCATGTGTGTTTATGTGAGTATCTTGTTTAGTCCTCGCTTCCCATTCTAGGCTCCTCCAACTAAGCAGAACGATGGAGACATGACAAGGTTGAGAAGGAGCCTAAAACAGTCGTTAAAGGCAGAGACCCCGGAATAGGACACTGGTGATAGTTTGAGGGCAGTTCTGTGGTGGGAGTTAAACGATGGTCCAAGAAATCCTCTGTGAGGGAGAAGGAAGAGGCCAGGGAAGGAGCATGTGACTTAGAACCCCACAGATGAGCTCTTGGCCCACCACGCACCCCGCTCTCTCACCTTCTGCTGCCAAGGAGAGCCGCTGACACATACTCTGGCAGCCTTCTGCTTTACAGACTAACTGCTGATCAGCAGACTCGTCTTCCTGGGGACCACCAAGGAGAATCTGGGGTAGGAGAGGTTACAGCTCTCAGAGCAACCAGGCCAGGGCGCATAGGACAGTGATCCCCCATCTTGCCTCCATGTTGGAATGACCACACACACTCTCAAGAGGGAGTCCCTGTTCCACACACATACACACCCCTCTTCCAGGCCCTCAGTGACCCCTGAGCATTTTGCTCAGTCTATCTTACAGAAGAGATTTACTGAGTCTTGTATGCCTTTGTTGCCTTCGCCAGGGGTATTTGTATTTATAAAAAAAACCGAAGGAAAAAACTAATACTTTCTATGGGAAATTGGCAAGTCAGGTGGAGAAGGCTTTTGAGCCCTAGTTGATCCATCTCCTAGACCCAGGTACTAGCAGAGGGTAATCGATAACTGTAGTCCCTCTGTTATGGGCAGCTAAATTAGACAGAAGTTAATGTAAGTCAGTGACTGGGCCCTCAAGGAAGTCAGCAGAAAAATAAAGACATCAGAACTGTGGCTGGAGGTGCAGCTGTCAAAGGCCAGGCCTCAAGATAAAGACGTGATGGCCAGGCCTATGTGCCTCCCTAAAGGATGAGCTGTAACTTGGAATTAGCACCGCCTGGTCCTGGAAGCCCAGAGAGACATCAGTCACCCAGGCGAGAGACCAGGAGCTTCCTGAAAAGGTCTTTGTTCTTTCCATGTACACTTGCTACGTGACCTGCTTCCCTATTGGATCAATATTACCTAAGTGGCTATCCTTGTAATCTTAGTGGTTGATCACAGTCTTGACCCATGTTGTACCCATCTCATGATTTTGCTCTATAAAACTTCCTCTGAGAGGTGGGCTCATTGGCAACCCACTTTCGGGTCCCCTCTTGTCTCTCAGGAACTATCTCTCTCTCAATAAATGTTTCCTACTCTTGATCTCCATTGTTCTTTTGAATTTATTCTTTTATTTTGGGGGACAGAAACTTACTGTATCTGATACCTACCAGATTGAGAGTTATATTCTTCCCCTCTCTCACCTATTCAAAAGCAGGATGAGAAAAATCACCACAACTAGCACGGAAGAGAACTGAGTTCCTTAGAAGTCTGCCACGGTTCACCCCTGAAGGGACATGGCCCCTTTGCCTTTCTGCGTGTCAGTGTGGCTCTCCGTAGAAGGAAGATGTGAAAAAGAAGCAGTCCACCCTGGTCACTGCACCTCCTCCTTTCCTTGTCCTTCCTCCTGCTCCTTTGCAGTTGGGGACACTGCAGGTGTCAGAGTGCAGCCTTATAAGAGGGTGGAAGGAGCGATTAGGCCCTTCCTTTTCTCCAGAATGTCCCTATAGGCTGAATTAGGGAGCAGGAGTCTGGTGGGAAGGTGGAACTAGCATGTACTGTATACCGTGTATTTAAAAAAAAATATGGTGAATGTTTAAATTAAAAAACTATTACTGTAAAAGACACATAGCCATTAATCTCCTTCAAAGTTTCCCCTCCTTCCTTGGTTCGAACACATACCATCATTCTTGCTACTTTCTGAAGCAGTTTTCTGGAAATCCTCTTTCACAAGAGTCTTTAGCTGTGCTCTCACGGCTGCCTTGGCGTCCTGAATCACTTCAAAATCTTTATCTTCCGTGATCATTTTGACTTTGGGGAAGAGCTAGAAGTCACATGATGTCAGATCTGGTGGATATGAGTGATGAGGACACAGCGTAATGTTACGAGCTTGCCTTTCCATTTGATGGCGCTCAGCAGCAGCATCCACCACATTTTTGATTACATTTCATAAAGACACTCACAAAAGAGGACTTCCAAAACTGCTTCAGAAAGTGGCAAAAATAATGGGATAAGTATGTTTGAAGCAAGGGGGGAATATTTGGAGGGGAAGTAAGGGCAGTATATCTTTTACTGTAATCATTTTTCTTTATTTAAATGTTCACCATCATATAGTTCGATCACACCTCTTACTTCCCAGAAGATGTGGCCATCTCCCCCAAGTTACCCTTTTCTTCAGTATTACTGAGCTAATCCTCGAGATAGAGACCTCATTGTCAACTTCCAGAATTTGCAAAGTCAGCTTCGGCTCCAGTGTCTGACTTGCTGGCTGCTTTAGACAGAGCTCTTCAGCCCTTCTGCGGCCCTTCCTTCCCTCTGGGCAGACCCGCTGCTGGAAAAGGGCCTGTAAACCGGTTGTATCAGAGCTTGCCTGAGAGACATCAGGCAGGGCACAGGTAAAAATGTCAATAAAAATTAAAAATAGAGCCTGAAAAACAGGTACTGCTCTTTTTCAATCTATTGGAGCCTGCTGCCAAGATCTGTGTGATGCTTAGAGTTGTGATGAGTGCGAGGAAAGCCAGAGAAGGCGTGATTTCTGTTATTCTAACTTTTCTGAAACACTCCTCCTAGTCTGTAGGCCCCGTCCTATGCTCTGATGTTATCCAGGTGATTTAAAGGTGACTTGATCGAGTGTACACTGTGTGAAGAGCTATTTACCTGGCGTTCTTCAGCTCAAGGCTCTCTGTGTGTCACTGGGCCCCTGTTGTCTGCTGATCATGGTGCCAGGTGCTGCTGATTAGGTTAAATTCCTTCTCTGTCTTCCGCCCAGGTCATGGACAGGTAACTGTAACGCACCACGGGCCACAGAGAGCCCCGTGGAAGGATGGGGGAGGTGTCCTTGACCTGCCATGCTGGTGGGGTGGGGAACTCCGAGATAAAAAATGAGGGGTGAATTGCAGGATAAAACACATTATCCAGGTGAGAAATAGGAAGGGAAGAGCATTCCCTCCAGAGAGATCTCTCCTTTTGTGTATTTTGGACAGAAGGAAGATGGGATGAAGGTGATGGATGGGAAGAAAGAGAATTATATCCTCTCCCTTGCCTATTCGCCTTGCCTTCACTCATTCCTACGGAGGGAGAGAAAAACTACATTTAGGGATATTTTTTAGCAACTTAAATAACATTAGAGTACTGTTTCTAACAGCAACCAAAGAAACTCGGCCGGCAAACACTTTCTGCTCATCCATAGGAAAATGGTTTAAAAATACAATACTGTACATTCATAGATTATGAAATACTATATAGTAATTATAAAGAATGAATAGCCGTATGTGTACAAACATGGAAAGATATCTAAGAAGTATTTTTAAATAAGAAACAAGTTTATTTTACTTGAATTTATATATTTTCTGTATGTTTATATATATGCACATACATAAACACATAGAATAAACATTTGGAAAGATGCTCAACTTCTGGGGATGGGATTGGAATGGAAAAGATGGCAACGAAAGATGCATTTACATTTTTCACCCAATTTTCTCCCCTATTGTTTACATTTCTACCTAAGCAGGTATTACTTGGGCAATTTTTTCTTAGTGGAAGGGAGAAACAATTGCAAGAATACAAAACTCTTCAGAGAAGGCTTAAAAAGTCATCTTTGTTCACTCCTTTCACGTTCTCGCATGCTGGACTTCCTCTTGAATCCAGGAGAAAACAAGATTCCTCTGGGCTCAATTCTGTGACTGTCATGCAAAACACCAAATCAGAAAGCCAAAGTAAGTCAGTGTGCTGGGAGCGGTAGACCATTTTCATGACTTCTGTACTAGAAAAGCGTAGCGAATTTGATTGACTCTCAGGAGTTATTTTTCTAGAATTAAGTAATTCTAGGGAGACTTTTTATGATGGTCTCTGAGTGCATAAAGAAGTAAAACTACAATTAAAATAAATCATTAATTAACTTAATGCTGTCATCAAGACCAGCGAAACCCTAGTGCGAATTTAAGTTATAATGGGTCAGGGGTATTACACTAATGGCCACACTTTCTAAAATGTCTCTTCTTACCCTGATACCATTCCCGCCCACATATCTCCCATATATTTTGATTTTATTTGATCTAGTATGAAACCAACCACAAGGCAGAAGCAAATAGTGCTAACAAACCCTTCTATGCTATTCTGTTCAGACAACACTCACCAACACCAGATGGGCTTGGGGGTCATCTGGTTATTGGTATCCCCTGTGCAAAGGGCTGACGAGAAGTTTTAAGCTAGGTACTTTGTCTCATCAACCCCATTAGACCAGAAGCAGTCCCTGACTGTAGATTAGAAAATGACCAGAACTAACAGAACTTTATTCCAATCCTAGAAATCAGACACTGCTGATTTTGATGGGCTTTCCCATGTTTAGTTATGTAGCTCAGTCACTTAACCTAGTTAGGCTCCCATTTCCTCACATCCACTATGGGCCAGAAAATGTGTTTGAACTATATAGGCAGAAGATTTTCTTTTTGAAAAGGTGAGAAAGGTGGTCTGACACCAAGCAAAGCCACCACACAGGACCCTTTTCTTTTCCATCAGTTGTCAGGGATTAATCAGTTTCAATGTTTTTATAGAGAATATAAGCTAGATTCTAATGTGGTCAAGGGCTTATTATACCAATGACAACATTTTCTTCTCTAGAACGAAGAACTAGTGGCAGAAATATTTCCCCTGATAGCCCAGAGGTCCCTATGTCAAAATTAGACTAAGTCCACGGTTTGTAGCTGGATATAACTCTGAAGGTTCGTGAACTAGTTGGATAGGGGAAGGATTCCATCATTATTCTCACTAGCTTGAAATTTCACTCTCTGAAATTTAACTTTTCTATTTTAAATGTGGTGAGAAATCCCAGTACTCACTGATAGAAATCACAGATAACTTCGTATAACATTACAGTTGTCCCACAGAACTCAAAATATTTGCCCCCATCACTACTGCAAAATGATGGAAATCATTTTGCCTGTGGTTAGAACTTGTTGCTTAATGCTTACTAAAGAGAAACATAGAAAACATCCATATCACAAGGCCTGAGTGTGGTGCCACCTGCCTGTAATGCCAGCCGTCTGGGAGGCTGAACAGGAGGATGACATCTTGAGCCCAGCTTGGGCAACTTAGTGACTTACTGAGCCCTGTTTCAAAAAAAAATTTGGAGAAAAAGGGTAGGAATGGCTAAGGTTGTAGCTCAGTGTAAAGGACCTAGATGCAGTCCCCAGTACTAAAATAACAATAATAACTATATTCCAATATATTCAGAGTCCTTTATAGCACAATGTGTTTTTCACTGTCTTATTTAAAAACAATAGTTTGAGAAGGGTTCATAAACTTCACCAGACTGCCAAAGGGATCCAGGCTCAATAAGGATTAAGAACCTCTGGTCTAACAGGGGTTAGGATGAGATCTGCAAATGTTCCTAAAAGTCTGTGTCAATGTCACTTTATTTACACATTCCTGAGATTCAGCCTTCAGCTCCTTGAGCTTCTCCTGACCAAATATGCTGAGGAAGAAGCAGCATCTGTACAAACACCAGCTAGCTAAAGTGTCAAGTTTCCTCTTCTTCACAGTTGTTTGAAGCCAACAGTTAATGGCATTAGAAGGATCGAATATCCTGTGTGGCTAGAAGAGAAATAAACGTTTTGGAATCACAACTTGGGCATTTTGGTTTAACTGCTATCCTGTTTTCTGTTTTGTTTTTTTGTTTTGTTTCAATTAAGTGCAACTAGTGCATGTTCTGGAAGTAAAAGGGTAAATTATAAACCTGCAAGTTGCTGCTTTAATGTTCTGAGTAGGGCATGCGGCCCTCACCTGACAGCTGTTTAACAGCATGATTATGAAGAGTCATGGCCGAAGAACAGAGCCGAGATGTGACATGACAAATGGATTTCACCCTGATCTGATCCAGTTACCACTGTGTTGGGAAGGATTATGGGGCCATCTCCAGGCTTGGGGAGGGCAAAGAAGCTGTGATTGATCGGTGATGCCTGCTAAAGGAAGGAGACAGAGCTGTGCGCATGCCCCACAGTTAACCTGAGTCCAGCCCTAATTGGTGCCAATGGCTACCTTTACTCGAGACCCTCATAGAAAAGTATTTCTGCACATTTCTTCCACATCCCCACGCTGTGCCAAGTAGGAAGGGGAACTTCAATTTGCCAACTTACTGATTTCAATTGATAAGCAAGAAGCATGAAATACAACATGATGTACAACAGTCTGGGATGCCAAAAAATGTTATAGCACAGTTGATTAGAGGGAATTTACTAAAAAGAATTAATTAGATCAAAGAAAATGGGATACCGGGACTTACTTCCTGCTTCTTAGTATCTGGAAGTTTGGCCTAGTGACTTCTGCTCAGAAACACTCCTCCCAAATTCATGGATTACTGACTCAGTTTTCCTGATTTGTTTCCTTTGTAGGCCATTTGAGAGGAGCGGATAATGCTACTTTGCACTTACAGAGGATTTTGGCTTTTGCAAAGCTATTTCTGAAACTCTTCTATGATGCCTCCCTGTAGTCAGGGAGGACTCAGGTGCACCCAGCCACTTACCATTCATTACTCAATGCTCTTTTGATGACAACATGTTGCTGTTCAGCATTCTGCTTGCTTTTATCTGGGTCTTCTAAAGAAAGTCTTCCAAAAAGAAAAAAGATATATTATTTTATGCATTAATATGTATTGTCACTCACTTATCAACTCTTCCACATTGGCCAAGATAGAGGTTTTCTTATCTTTCCTTTTGCTTTGGTAGAATTTAAGGAATCTGCTTAACCACTGGCACTTTGTCCTTCTGCTAGTCCAAACAATCTCAATTAATGATCTCCTGAGGAAAGCCTCTAACTATAATTCACCAGGCATCCTAGTTGAACAGTTTTTTGGTTTTGTTTTGAGAAATGAAATAGGCAAGTTGTTTTACATGTTAAATATTGACAGTTGAGGGGTTGGGGATTTAGCTCAAGTGATAGAGCACTTGCCTGGCAAGTGCAAGGACCCGAGTTCAATCCCCAATACCCCCCCCCCAAAAAAACATTGACAATTAGGAAGTGCTGTTACTTGCTTCAAGTTAAGATTAGGAGAAAGGAATCTGAATGGGTTTGGAGGATTACCTACAACTAAATGACTGTGTTTCTCCAAAATTAAGACCTAGCCAGAAAATAATCAGCCTTCAAGGTCTGGTGGTCTTAATTTTGGGGAAGGAGGGTGACTAAGATGGTAGTTTACTAAATAATTCATAGTTCCTTCTGGTCTTGTCAAACCAGTGGTTGAGACCCCTGACCTCATATTTTGACCCAGTTACCCAGCCAATTCTCCGATCTCTCTTACCAACCTCCCAGTCCTGGGCCTTTCAACAGGAATAGAAGTATCCCATTGTTTCCCATGATCTCATACATTCATTTGTGCATCAGCCATGCACCAGTCACCCTAAAGAAATTTACAACCAAGTTACAGACAGACAAGTTGAAGAGTAATTTTTTCTGGTCATAAGATTTTTAAAACTTTTAGTTCACTTATAATAATTGTATCTATTTGTAGATTTGATTGTGATAACTGGATACATGCGAACAATATGCAATGATCAAATCAGGGTGATTAGCATTTCCGTTTCCTTAATTATTATTCCTTTTTGGTGAAGAATGTCGAACTCCTCTCTTTTAGTTCTTTATAAGTATGTAATAAATTGTTGCAAACAACAGTCACCTACTATGCTGTAGAAGACTAGGATTTATTTCTCTTCTCTAACTTGTTTTGATACCCGTTATCCAGCTTTCCCTATTCTTCCCTCCCTCCTGCACTTCTGGCCTCTAATGACCACTCTTCTGCTCTGGGCTTCTACGAGGGCAACTTTTTAAAACTTCCGTATATGAGTGAGAACAGCAGTATTTGTCTTTCTGCACCTGGCTTTATTTCACTTAACGTAGGATTACCCAATTCTATTCATGTTGCCACCAGCGACAGGATTTCATTTTCTTTTATGGCTGAGTAATATTCCATGGTGTATACATACCACATTTTCTTCATTCATTCATGTATCAATGGACAGCTCAATTGATTCTATATCTTGGCCATTGTGAATAAGCATGGAAGCGCAAGCATTCCTCTCATATACTAATTTCATTTCTCTTGGATGTATAGTTAATAGTGAGATAGATCGTATGGTGTTTCTAGTTTCAGTTTTTGTAAAACTTCATGCTGTTTTCCATATGGCTGTGTGTAAACAGTATATAAAATTTCCCCTGTGACTGCATTCTTGCCAGCATTTGTTTTTTTTGTTTGTTTGTTTGCCTTTTTTATTGTAACAATTCTAACTGGGGTGAACTGATATCTCATGGCATTTTGATTTTCATCTTCCTGATGATTAATGATTTTGAAACTTTTTTCCCATCTGCTCATTGACTGTTTGCATGTCTTCTTTTGAGAAGTGTCTATTCAGATCATTTGCCCATTTTTAAAATTGGATTATTTGCTTGAATTCCTTTTATATTCTGGATAATAATTCCTGATTGTATTAATAATTTGCAAATATTTTCTCCTATTCTTCAAGTTGTCTCTTTATGATTGTTCCCATCACCGTGCAGAAGCTTCTTAAAGATAACTCTAATTGTTTATTTTTGCTTT
Organism: Hystrix cristata; assembly: GCA_004026905.1. Lineage (NCBI taxonomy): Eukaryota > Metazoa > Chordata > Mammalia > Rodentia > Hystricidae > Hystrix > Hystrix cristata. The sequence goes on along the minus strand of PVJO010005335.1, from coordinate 73,385 downwards.
GTTGCCTATACTTTTGGGATCTTATTAAAAAAATAATTGCCTATTCCAATGTCTTCAAGAGTTTCTCTATATTTTTTTCAAGTAGTTTCACAGTTTCAGTCTTATATTTAGCCTTTGATCCATTTTGAGTTTGGTGTGTGTGTGTGTGTGTGTGTGTGTGTGTGTGTGTGTGTGCTGGGGATTGATTTGAGTTGATTTTTATGTCCAGTGAGATATAGGTGTCTAGTTTCATTCTTCTGCATATAGATATCCAGAGTTCCCAGCACAATTTATTGAAGGAACTGTACTTTCTTCAATGTATATTTTTGGTGCTTTTGTCAAAGATCAGCTGGCTGCAGGTGCATCAATTTATTTCTGGATTCTCTATTCTGTTGCTTTGATCTATGTGTCAGTTTTTGTGCGAGAACCATGATGGTTTTGTTACTATAGCTTTATAGCATGTTCTGAGGTTAGGCGGATAATGCTTACCTATTTGTTCTTTTTTCTCAAGACTGATTTATTTGGTGTTATTGGTAACTCCATATAAATTTTAGGATTTTTTTCCATTTCTGTGAAGTATCATTGGTATTTTGATGGATATTGAATCAAATCTACAGTTGCTTGTAGTAGGGTACATTTTAACAATATTAATTCTTTGAATCTATGAACATGGAATCTTTCTCTTTTTTATCTTCAATTGGTTTAATCAGTATTTTATAAATTTCATCATGGAGGTCATTAACATTTTTGATTAAATTAATTCCAACATCTCTGTGTGGCTATTGCGAATGAGATTGCTTTCTTGATTTTTTTTTTCTCAACAAATTCATTTAGGCATGTATGAAAATGCAATTATTGATTTTTTTGTATATTGATTGCATCCTAGAACTTTACTGGACTTTACTGAATTCATTTACTTGTTGCATTAGTTACTTTTTTAGAGTCACTGGTTTGCCAAATACAGGAAGAGTGCACGGCAGTGTCCCATGTACATTCATGTCTGCATTTAAAGGCTGAAGAAATCTATACTGCAACCAGGATACAATGCTTACAGCGTAGATGAAGACCAGAGCTCCCCTGAAGCGAACAGCAGCCATCCTTGATGACGGCAAGGCCCTGAGCTCCTTCTGTGACAAGAACAGCTGAGTTCCCTTCAGGAGAACCACCCGCAACAGAGCTTCTCCTGGGAAATAGCCAGCAACTATTCTTCTGCTCCTGTTCTCCTTCAGATGGATGCTCTACGCCCAGAACCACACCAACTCAGTCCAGCTGGGCGTTCCTGCTCACGTTGACCATATCAATCCAGCACACTTGTTCTAAAAGTTTAAAAATCAATTTTCTAAAATTTATTCTTTTGCTAGAGTCTCTAGGTTTTTGAGTATATAAAATCATGTCACTTGAAGACAGGGATACTTTGACATCTTCCTTTTCTATTTGGATATTCTTTCTTTCTTTCTCTCACCTAATTGCTCTAGCTAAGACTTCCAGTAATCTGCTGAATAAAAGTGGTGAAAGTGGCATCCTTGTCTTATTCCAGATATTAGAGGAAATATTTTAAGCTTTTCCCCCACTCAGTATCCTGTTGGCTGTGAGTTTGTCATATATAGTTTTTATTGTGCTAAGGTACATTCTTTCTATGCTTAACTTTTTGAAGCTTCTTTATCATGAAGGGATTTTGAATTTTGTTGAATGCTTCTTCTGCATGTATTGAGACAATCATGTAAGTTTTGTCCTTCATTCTGTCCATGCGATATATTACATTTATTTGGTTTGCATATGTTAAAACATCTTTGCATCCCTAGAATGAATCTCACTTGATCATGGTGTATGACATTTTTTATGTTCTGTTGTATTCTGTCTACTAGTATTTTGTTGAGAATTTTTGCCTCTGTATTCATCAGGGATGTTGGTAGTTCCTTTTTTGTTGCGTCTTAGTGGTTTTGGTATTAGGGTAATGATAGCCTCATAGAATGAGTTCAGAAAAGTTCTCTCACCTACATTTTTTTTTTTAGTAGTTTGGGAATGATTGGTGTTAATTCTTTAAATATTTGGTAGAATTCAGCTGTGAAACTATTCCATTCTGGGCTTTTCTTTATTGGGAGACTTTATCACTGATTCAATTTTGGTACTTGTTGGTCCGTTAAGGCTTTCAATGTCTTCATAATTCAATTTTGGCAGGTTGTATGTGTCCAGAATTTACTTATGTCTTTTAGATTTTACATTAGTATAGTTGTTCCTAATAATCCTAACGGTCCTTTGTATTTCTGTGGTATCAGTTTTAATGTCTTGTTTTTCTTCGCTGATGTTATTTGGGTCTTTTCTCTTTTCTCTTGACTAACTTAGCTAGAGTTTTGTTGACTTTATCTATTTTAAAAACTAACTCTTCCCTTTGTTCATCATGTGCATGTGTGTGTGTGTCCATGTCTGTGTAGTCCCTCCTCATACTATTTCTGCTCCGATCTTTGTTATTTCTTTCCTTCCACTAAACTTGGGTTTGACTGACTCTGCTTTTCTAGTTTCTTGAATTGCATCATTAGGTTATTTATTCAAAGTCTTTCTTTTTCTTTCTCCTTCTTTTCAAAGTAAAAATGCCTATTACTAGAAACTTTCCTCTTAGTACTGCTTTTTCTGTACAATAGAATTGGGCATATTGTTTCCATTTTCATTTGTTTCAAGAAAATTTTCAATTTCCCTTTTAATTTCTCCATTGACCTATTGATCATTCCAGAGCATGTTATTTATTTCAATTTATTTATACAATTTCTAAAGTTCCTCTTTGTTATTTCTAGCTTATGCCATTGTGGTCATAGAAGATATACAATATGATCTTTAATGTTTTTTGAATTTGTTGAGCCTTTTTGTGGACTAACATGTGTTCCAGAGAATGTTCCATGTGCTAATGAAATAATATATATTCTGTAGCTGTTGGTTGATATGTTCTGTAAATGCTTGTTAGGGCCATTTGTTCTATTGAATAGTTTAACTCCAATGTTACTTTGTTGGTTTATTTGTCTGGACGATCTGTCCATCCATGAAAGTATTGATGTTCCCAAATATTATTACATAAATCTATCCTGCTTTTAGATTTAATATTTGCTTTATATACTTAGGTGCATGGACATTGAGTGCATGTACATTTACAATTGTTATTTCTTATTGTTAAATTGATATCTTTGTCATTATATAGTGAACTTCTTTATCTCTTTTTATAGTTTCTGATATAAAGTCTATTTTGTCTGATAGTACAAGTATAGCTACTTGTGCTCAGTTTGTTTCTGTGTGTGTGCAAAAGCTCTTCCTATTCCTTCACTTTTAGTCTATTTGTATCTTCTTCGGTGGAGTGAGTTTTTTTGTAGGTAGCATATTGTGGGTCTCTTTAAAAATATCCATTCAGCCAGTTTAAGCTTTTTTATTGGGAACTTGAATCAATTTACATTTAAGGTTATCGATAGGTAAGGACTCACTCCTGTCACTTGTTAGTTTTTCTTTTCTGCTTATTTTGTATATTTTATGTTATTTTCTTCCTCCCTTGTTGTTTATCTTTGATGTTTCATGGGTTTCTAAAATAATATTAGGCTCCTTACTTTATTATTTACATATCTGCTATACTTGTGAGTTTTATTCTTTTGCATGTTGTCAGGATGGTAGTTATTTTCCTTTCATTTCTAGAGGTACATGTCCTAAGCACTTCTTTTAAGGCCAGCCTGGTGGTGATAAATTCCCTCAGATTTTGTTTGTGTTTGCAAGACTTTATTTCTCTTTCATTTCTGAAGGGTAGCTGTGCTGGTGACAGTATTTTTGGCTGGCAGTTTTTTTCTTTCAGGATTTTGGCTATACCATCTCATTCTTTCCTGACCTACCGAGTTGCAGCAGGGAGATTTGATGGTCCAACAGAAATTCCTTCATAAACGACATAATGTGTTTCTCTTGCTGTTTCTAGAAGTCTCTCTTTGTCTCTCTCTTTTCACAGTGTGATGATACTAGTACTCAGAGAGGACTTTTCTGTTATCTTACTGGGGTTCTCTAAGCTTCCTGAACCTAAATGTCTGTATCTTCTCCAAGATTTGGGATGTTTTTGTCTATTAGTGTTTTGTTAGATCCATTTTCTATGCTTTTTTCTGTTCTGTCTCTGGAATACCCATAATATGGATATTTGTTTGCTTAATGGTGTCCCATAAGTCTTCTAGGCTTTCTTCATTCTTTTCTCTGTTCTCTTTCTTCTCCTCCTACTTCCCCTCTTCTTCCTTCCCCTCTTTCTCCTCTTTTCTTAACCTCCTTTTTCTTTTTCCTTTGATCTGACTAGGTTATTTCTAAAGATCTGTCTTCAGGCTTAAAAATTCTTTCTTCAGCCTGATCTAGTCCATTGTTGAACCCCTTGATGTGTTTTTCCTTTCTTTTATCGAGTTTTGCAGCTCCAAGATGTCTGTTTGGTTCTTCTTTATGATTTTTATCTCTCTGCTGAATTTCCAATTCAGATCGTGAATTATTTTCTTAGTTTTGTTCATTTAGATGTCTATATACTCATGACTTTCTGGGTTTGTGTATGCATGAGGGCATGTGTGTTTTGGTTTGTGCATTTGGCGGAGATGAGAATCAAACCCAGGCCCTTGCATGTGGTAAGCAAGCACTCTACTGTTGAGCTGCACACCCACCCCCACTGAGTTTTTTAAAGTCATTATTTTGAATTCTGTTTTCAGGAAATTAATCGATTTCTTTTCTTTGAAATATGTTGCTAAAGAGTTATTGTATTCCTCTGGCAGTACCATGTTACCTTGCTTTTCCTTGCTTCTTGTATTCCTATGTAAACATTTGCACAGCTGATTCTGGTAGATCCTTTGCCTTTAACAATTTCATAGGCTGGCTTTTATAATAGATGACTTCTTCCTGTAGATGTGTCCTAAGGTGGCAATTGGGTAGGCTATTCTGGCTTTGGTTCCAGATGGCCACAGCAGTGTGGTATCCACGTAGCTTCTTTAGCTGTAGTCAATGTCAGTGACTCCTGTGTCGGAGGCGCCTAGTCTTCAGGGGTTTGTGGGATGGCTCCACCATCTGAAATGCAGCTCTGTTGGGCAGGGTGGATTTGCAACTGGCTAGAGTCATAATGAAGTATGCCGTAGAGAGGCTCATAAGTTTCCATGAGTGTACAATGGTGGGGTCACGCTGCTGGGCCCCACCTGCACACATAAGTGCAGTAAAGGGAACAGGGCTCCTGTTAGCCTCCATAGGTCACATGGACATAGCACTTGGGCAGGCCTGGGCATGCTCACACAGCTGCGGAGATGGGAAACCCTTCGGACTCTGTAGGGTTTGAGTGGGCAGGCTGGGTGGGGGAGGACATGGCACAGACTGTGCCCCTTTTCTGGCTTAATTCAGTAATGTGCATTCTTCAGCAACTCTCCAGAATGGGCTTGGGACCCCAAAGGACTAGATTCCCAACAGCAAAAGCTTCAGATGTCTGTGAAATTAAAGGAGACCGTAAAATGCCTCCTGATTACCTTTCCCTTTTATGAAAAGACTTACATTTTCAACTCGATCTTAACTGAGTCACCAGGGCGGATGATGCAAGGTGCTTTTTGGTATCCTTTACAAGACCATCTCAAACCTTCATGTTCCATAGTTGCTGTATTTAACCTGTATTGTCCCTCAGAAACTCTGTCTGACTAGCAGTAATTTATTCCCTGTTTTAGTTTTTCTTTGTGTGAGGGAAGTACCTCCAGCATCTCCAGTCTTTCCAGAAGTCCTGGTTATGGGATTTTTCAACACGACTCTGTCATCCACAGTTCTGATTCTTCACTGGTTTCAAATCATCACCTATTTTTCAAGGATCCATTCATCTTTCTCAGAAACCATTTATGCAGCTATTTTTCACAGCCTTATCATTGCACTCAAAAGGGTAATTTCAATTTAAGAAAAGAGAACTCCATAAAGTACACAATTGTGAACCCTGGTCTTAGGGATTCAGGGGAAATTCCTGGAGGAAGAGACACTTAAGCTAAAACCTTAAAGAAGAACAGGAGAAAGCAAGGGGGATGGGTTAGGGAAGGTACTTGAGAGAAAAGAAAACTCATGTAAAAGGTGAGCAGGCAAAAGAAAGACTTTAACTTTGGAGCAGAGATGGTACGGAGGCTGTAAAGGTAAGCAAGAGCCACATTATAAACAATCTCAAATATATACCAAGAATTTGGGCCACATCCTGAGAGCAATAGGTAGACACTGCATGATTAATTTCATCATTATTGCTTTGGCTAGTCTGTGGAATGTGGAGATGAGAAGTAAAAGATTTCAAGCAAGGAAGACAGTCTCAATTCAGGGGAAGCATTCTGGTGGCCTGAAATATATTTAAGAGAATAGAGATGGAGGTAAAAATAATTCACAGATCTCCAGATCGATATTTCGATGCACTAGGGATTTCTTGTTAGGTACCCTTCACTGGGTTATTGTTATCATGTCATTTGCTTTTAACTGCTTCACTTACCCTTGAGTTGCAGGGACTGAACATGGAGAAATCCCGATGTTAGTGAGAACAATGGTTGGCTAAACACACTGAGTCTGCAGCAGGTTCAGGATCTCATGTCCAATTAGCAAGTCTAGGATTTGTAAGTATGTTGTGTTTCGTTACAGGCACCAGTTCTGACAGTAGAGGCCGAGACAGGTGTTGAAAGTTTATTTTAGGATGCAAAGGAAGTAATGAAGCAGAGGAAATTATCTTGACAGTGGTAAAGCTAAGCTTCATGGAGCTCTGAAATGTTCTTTAAGACATTACAGTAATCCCAGAGGCTCAAGAGCAGTCTAGCAGTCAACATTTCCCTGTTTCTGCCTTTGTGCCACCATCAACTACAAAATCCCTAGACACCGTACTGCTTCTGCTGCCTCTTGGCTTCTGCTCACTGACTTTTGTGTGTATGCTTTAGAGTTTCAGACTCTGTTGCTATAGGAAGATTTTCCCTGTACCTTGGCAACACTAAGCCCTCAACCCAAAGAGTGGAGATCTTCTTTCCTGGTAGATCAAGTACAAAGCCTCGGGAGGATTGTTGCTGGTTCTGTTTGGGTTACTTGTTTATCCCCATCACTAATCGCTGAGATGAAGAGAATGGAGACACGTGTGTACCCAAAGACTCAGCTCTACCCCTCGGCAACCAGTCATGGGGAAAAGTTATCCAACAAAGTGACAGCAACATTTCTGAGAAAAAAAAAAAAATATCACTGGCAGGTACTTTGGGCTTCACAACTTGTCTTGAAGGTAATACTTAACTACTCCCATAACTTTAAGTTCCAACTTTTCTCTGCTGGAAAATAAGTTTGCCAGGTCATATTTTTGTTGATTTTAAAATAAATCTTACATCTATGGAGGATGCAGCAGATTTGGGGGTATATGCAGAAAGGAAGTAAAGCAAAGAAAGGCTGGTATACATTGTCTTTCTCTCTGTCAAGTGTTTTTTAGTTAAAGATTCTACCAGTTATATTTCTTTGGTTGCAAGCAACAAAAATCAACACTGGCAAACCTACGCAAAAGAGAATACACTGGGAGATTACTGAAAGGAATAGAAACCAAGGACCCAAGCACCTGGGGCCTGCGAAGCAGGAATCACAGACAGACAAGCTTCACAGCAGGAATAGTACATCTGAGCATGCCACTGGGATGAAAGGGCTCTAGATGCACACAGATAGGTGATAAAATTAAAAAGAAGCGAGGAAATCATCGTTACAGAAGTCAGGATAACGGTTGCTTTGAGAATGAAGGCAGGACTGGCTACGTATTTTGTGGGCATCACGGCAAAATGAAAATGCAGGTGCAGTTGTTCAGAAAGTATAAAGTATTCAAAGATGGCAATTGCAGGGTGTTAAACCCTGCAAGGGAGCTTACTGGGCATGGAGCTCTGTGTGGCTACACAGGTCACGTGAGCGTGAAACTGCTCCTGAGGGGGTTTCTTTTGGGAAAAGACACACAGAAAACTTCGGAGGGCTACCAGTCTTGACAGAGGTGCTACGTGTACACTTGCTTTCAATTATTTGTAAATCTTTTATGTAGTTTAATACACTCTTCTCTAAGTGTCTTAGTTGTTGTTTGTCTGTTTCTTTGAGACAGGGTCTCAGTACGTAGTTCAGACTTGTCCTTGAACTTACTAGCACAGGCTGGCCTCAAACTTGTGGTGATCCTCCTGCCTCAGCCTCCCAAGTGCTCAGATTACAGACATGTGCCACCATGCCCGGCTGTAAGTGTCTTAGTTTAAAAAACATCTCGTATCTTCTGTCCTTGTGCCACCCATACAACATTCAACATGGCAGTAAAAGAGTCTAAGTGACCAAGTTCAGGTAAAATGTCCTGGTCTTGGCTGTCCACTGGGTAATACTACTAAGAACAATGAAAATGAGGAAGTAAATATGAACAATTTGAAGCACAATAAGAACAAGTAGAAGAGCTAATACTAGCAGTTACTACATGTTTTAGGTGGTAATTCTGAATTAACTCATTAGAGAAAGGGACTTTCTCCTTTACTTTCAGAGTGGAAAATAGACATGAGGTCTTGAGTTTGGTCTTAGAAGGAAAAATAATTTGTTAAAGGCAAGAAAAAGCCCCCAAAGCAAAAGCAATCACTGGAAAATAAGTACTTGGACTTATTAACTGCAACCGTCTCACAGTATGAGAAAAGATAATAATCTAGTGGGAGAATAGGACATAGACTAGATTGTAATTAGCTAAGAAATAACAAACTTGTCTACTACACAGGTTAATTTTTTTTTAAAAAAGAGCTTTACTATGAACTATTTTTCTTATATTCAATAATTCTTTGTTTCTAAAGTTTAATGCCCAAAGCTAAGGAATCTATATAGAAAAGTTTAACAAGACAATGACTTTCAAAGTACACGTCACTTAAGAAAGGGGGAGAAAGGGAAATATTTCTAAGGAATATTTGCTTACAAAGAAATAATAGATGGATTCCTAGTAACTAAAGAAGAAGAGTGTTGGGCATGTTCAAGGTCTCCATTCTCACATTACATACCACATTCTTAAGGTAGCTTCAGCACTTGCAGAGACGGACTCGGCCAACCAAACCCACAGCAAGTCCACCCTCAGATTTAACATCACCACATTCATTGTCACTTACCCACCAAACCGAAACAGCTGAGGAGCTCAACTACACACATTAGATTCATGGATAAGAAGGCTGCCAAATGGCGATTCATGAAGAGGCAGAAATCTGGAAATCCCATTAGTAACAGATGCAGCCCGGCATGCGTGTCTGGGAGGCACTAGCCTGAACCCTCGGGGAAACACATATTCATCTTGTGACAGCCACTCCAAGCCAACTTCAGACATGTTACAAAAGAGTGTACAAAGCCAGCCAGCTAGCGGCCATTCACTCACCCCAGAGCAGGGCAAAGAGCAAAGGACTGTTGTCAGGAGATACAAGTTCAAGTCCTTGTATGGTCTCTCAACCGATGTTTGAATTAGGAAGCCGAATGCCTGCATTTGAATCTCACCTCTACCACTTCACTTTGGGCAAGTTACTTCATCTCTCTATGCCTCTATGTGCAAAATGGAGATAACCCATTCTAGTATTACTATAAGGACTAGATGAGATAACATGCACATACCCTGGCATCCTAATTATCGTTAATTATAAAACAAGGGCACTGAAGAAAAGGATCACTTCTCCTTTCTAATTGTATTAATATACTTGCATTGCTATTGCAAAATACCAAAGAGTAAGTAATTTGTAAAGAAAAGAGATTTATCTAGCTCACGGAACAAAGTCTGGAAGTCCACACTCAGATTGCCCCTTGGTTTGGCCTCTAGTGAAAGCTACATAAACACCATTACAAGTGTGGAGTTGGTGCAAGAGGGAGAGATCACACGGTGGGGCAGAGAGCCAGAGACAGCAGAGAGAAACCAGCCTTGCTCTTTTATAGCAACCCTCTCAGGAGAACTAGCCAGGGCCCACGAGACGTACCTTAATTCCTTGGAAGGGAAGTGTTTCCAGTGATCTAATGACCTTCTGCTAGATATTAGCTTTTAAAGGTCCCACTACCTCTTTTTTAAACATTATACTTTTGTTTAGTTTTATTAACTCATATTAATTGTTATATTAGTGGAATTTAGTGTGGTATTTACACACATGCATACTACTCTTCTTCTACCAATCACTGTTCTTCTACCCTCACACCTTCCCCTTCCAGTACCCTTCCTAGTACCTAGTATTCTGTTTTCTGTTAACCAGTATTCTGTTTTCAGGCCGACTGTTCTTTAGTTTCCACATATGAGAGAGAACATGCGGTACTTGTCTTCCTGAGTCTGGCTTACTTTGCTTAACATGATTTCCTCCAGTTCCTTCCACCTCTTAACATGGTCACCCTGAGGACCGTGCCTCCAACATGCAAATCCTTGAGGGGGACATGCAAGTCACATTCAAGCCATGCCACTGATGCTGACATTCTGTGATAACCTTTTCAAAAAGCACCTGAAATGGTAATCCCCTGTTTGTTCTTCTCATTCTTACAAATGCCAAAATACTTATAACTCTGGATTGCTATTAACACAACTAACTGCTGGATTGAAGGTATTATCTGTGCATGTATTTTCACTTCTCTTTGTGAGCCTCTTAAAATCTCATAATACTTTCATACAAGCTCACACCGGACACAAGTATTTTAACCTCACCTCTTCACCACTGGTAATCAGTGTGGCCAGATGTTGACTAGGGAAGCAAATGGACTCTTGTCCTGTCTACTTTTACTCAGTCCTACCTTTTGCAGAAAGTTCATTTAGAACAGGATGGATTCAGGGCAACAGGGGCACACACTTAAATGTGAAGATGGTCACATGATGACACAATTCTAGATTTAGAAGCTCAATGTGGAGATTACCATTGCTGAAAATATTCTTAATGTATATTTTAGTGGTAAATTGTTAACATTCTTTCCATATTTCCCGACCTCAGCTATTCCCTCCCCTCTGCTGTGGTTAAGGGTAAAATTCAGGAATGGATAACTTTCAGAGAATCAGGGAGACAGGACTTTGCTTGTGGTCAAAAAAAAAAAAAAAATAGAAGAAGAAGATAAAGGAAAGAGAAATGGGGGGGCGGAGAGTGAGATTAGTTCCTTCAAAACAGGTTTGGAGAAGTCAGGGTTGGCAAAGGCAGGGAGGAGGCCTCTCCAGAGACTCAGATGAGGCTCCAACTTCCCTTTTGCCTTCATTTGCTTTGTGATGCTGCTGTCCTGGGGAAAACATGAACTTTTACTCATGTAGCCAAGGCAAAATTTTGGAGGAAAAAACCTTACAGATTTTGCATAAACTACAGAAAATAAAAGCAATAAACTGTGACAGCAGATGAGACTTTCCTGATGGAGATACTGTAATTTCTCAAAGCCAATAAAAGAGTCCTCCAATACATCCTTAAAGAAACTGGACTGTTTATTATAGTGTCACAATTATGACCCGTATAAGTTGCAGTCAACTAATGTCATTATAAATTCAGATTTATAGTCACTTAAATTGGGCTTTTCCTCCTACCAGGAGCCCAGATTTGACAAAATCCCCTTCCTATTTGCATGAGGAGTTCCTGTTGTAATTGAGGGTGCTGAGGGCTGCAGATATTCAGTGCCCAGTAATACTGTTGCTGACAGTTTTACATATTCCATTTTCTTCAGGGGACAAAAGTTACATGAAAAAGGTTAAATTCTCAATAGAAGATCTTTCAATTTCCATTATAGTGATAATCAGAGATAAAGGATTTCCCCGGAATAAGAACTGTAATAAAATTACGAGTAAATCACTTGGCCTGATCTCAGAGGGAGAAATCAATGTGATTTTTAGAAGTTGAAACCTTTGATTCTTCAGCAACATTTTAGTAAACTCATTTTTTTTAAGAACTGCAGCAAGGCACAAACTGGTCTTGTGAATCACATAGCTCACCAGTTCTGTGAGGCCAGGGGACTAGGAAAAGATGACGAGAGTAATCCGGCAAATGTTCAACTTCTACCCTCCTACTCGCACCCCTTAGTCTGGGAACCACTAGTGTCTCAGAGCCAAGCCCTGACTCCAGGCTGCCCACAGCCTCCTCTTGGAAATCCCTGAAGAAGACTAGGGAAGCAGGAGGCAATCATTTAAAGTAGATCATATTCAGTTTTATTTAAAAAACAAAAAAAAACCAGCTGGGGCATTGATTCATATGCTCAGTTATGCCATCGCTATGCCCAACCCGGGCAATATATTAAAAAGATATTTGAGGAACTGTCGGTCAGTGTCTCCAGCACAAACTCTGGAACTCTATTCGGAGTTCGCCTTCCTTTATGTTTTGCTAAGCAAAGAAGAGGGGAGGGAACGCTCACAGGATGATTTAGGGTGACACATCCATTATAACGAAAGCCCGTGCTGCTTGCCAGGACTCCTGGCTGATCTGCCTCCTCCCAGATGCTCAGCCATATGTCCCACGCTTGGCGTGAGTGACAGCTGTGTTGGTGGAGAAGGATGCTTGCGATCTGGGTGTTTTTAGCAGAAATCCCAGAAACCTCTGAGATTGCTGGCTCAGGTAAGGGAGGCAGCAGGAAAGGGCTCCTCACCTCTGAGCTGAGTATTTTTAAAGGCGCTTCAGTGGTGTGACTGCAGGATAGAGGAAGACGGAGACTGACTGTCTCAGGGCCTAGGGGATTGCCGAGAAGAGAGTCCAGGATCTGCTCATGGCTCTTCCTGCCGCTGCTGGCCTCCCAGTGCAAGTTCTCTTTCCTTCCTCGCCCCCAGCTGGCTGCTCAGTGCTGCCTCTTGCAGCAGCTCCAGATCTTCCTCACTTACCAGCACCCACCCCGCCCCACCAACCTGCATCTGAGCCCCTAGCTGCGAACATGCTGCTGCTTTGTGAAAGCAGGACTGTGTGGATCTCCTGCCCCCCACCTATTGCACCCCTAGCTGAATTGCCTCTGCTTGTGGAATGAAACCAACATTCATTGAACACCTATTGTATGGATGACGTCATGTTAGACCCTCCAAAGAAACAGAATTAAGTGTGATATGTGATAATAGGTTTTTGCCTTTAAAAGTCTACAGTCTCAATGTGAATTAGAACTCCTATCTTGTGCTCTGGCAGCCTTGGTCAAATTTCTTAACCTCTTTTTATCTCAATGTCTCCAACCACGCAATAGGGACAATACTGGTACATATGATCCCTGTTGATAAACTACTATGTGTAAAATGTTTAGAATAATGTAAGACACATAAGCATTCAATAAATGTTAGCTGGCTTTGACCCTTAGTTGGAGGTAAAAGGAATAAAAGAGGAGAAAGATATTTATCTGCCGTACTTTATAATCAGAGATTTATGTAAACTAAATTCTCACAATACATTTGAGGTAGGCATTACTGTTACCCTTTCTTTTTTTTAATATAAAGAAGCTCTTCTAGATTAATAGTTTGTCCAAGTTTTCAATGTTGTCAGAATTTACCATCAAAGCCAAAGCTACTTGGTACCAAAGCCCACGATTTTGAAAAGACAATTTAAAATTTAAATATATTTCCAAAACGTTGGAGGATATATGGCAAGATGATATCTGACTGATTTCTCATATAAATTGCCTGTGACTACACTGCTGTAAGAGTTTGTTAGGAAGCTACCGGAAGCAGGGAGTTCGTCCTCCCATTAGTTCTTCCCTTCCTCTGGAGGGGAAGGAGGAAGGAGCAATTCCTGGAGCTCAAGGAGGTAGCCATGGGGAGAGAGGGCAGCCTGGTAGGCACTCTGCCTCTGGGTGAAGGGACACAGCCAAACCTGCCCATGACCAGGAGGGACAAAGCCAGAGAAATAAACACCCTCTCTTAGCCTCCTCCCTCTTCTCTCCTGTCAGTGCCCTTGGGAAAGCAAGGGAGGCCTTTGCAACAGCCCACAAAGACCATCCTCCCTGGGCAGGGAAAAGATGAGAAGGGCAGCAAATGGCCAGGGATCAAGTGAAAGGTCATCCACACAAGAGCCTTGCAAGGAGAGGAGACAGCTTGCATAGTGCAGAGGCCGGAACACAGAAAATACTGAACACTTGGTGGTTGCTATTATCTCATTGTTTTCCACATTAGTTGGTTCGGTGTTCACATGTCCAGCTCAGCTCCTCTGGCCTCACCGCAAATGAAAAAGTTTTCTAATCCCTGCAGTGGCATGAGAAGTGAGTCACAAAATAGTCAAACTGAATTGGTTTGGTAGGTTTTTTTTAGGGAGAGGAGGGTTGTTGGCTTTTTTTTTTTTTTTTGCCTATAATATTTTGCCTTTCTATTTTTTTTAAAAGGAAGTTTTAAAAAAAGAAGTACTCTTGAAAATCATCTTTTTTAAACACAACCTTTGTGATCTGTTTTATTGGAAGTTCTTAACAGAGGAAAGGGGCCTGTTTGTTTAGATTGCTATGCAACAGGAGGCATTGAGTAAATGGTTTCCCAGTTTTTATTATTTTAAACTTCACCCAGGAGAAAATGGTTCCAAGTTTAAGAAAGAGAGGGGGAATGGAATATAGACTCCAGTGTTTCCAAATTTCTCAAAGACATTGCAAATAACAGGAACATTCAAATAAAAATCACAAGTAGAAAAAAACCACCTTCGTTTTCTTACTTTCAAGGTAAAATCAATAGAAAATATGTTTACATCTACCCAAATAGATTTTTTCTAGCCAATTTAGATACTGCATGCTAAGTAATTACTTAAAGTTGGCATTGAATCACTTTCAATCCAATGTCTGCAAAAGATTAAGCTCCTGTAGAACTGTTTTTCATCTCCCTTCCCGGCCCCCATAACAAAACCCAATTGGGCAAAAGCAGTCCTAGGTGCAGAGGGAAGAGGGGCAAATACCTACACAAATTCTCACCCTGCTTCACATTCGATCCCCAGTTCTCTTTACAAAAGCTTTAAGTTCCTCATTAAGCTATTTTTCATGATGTCAAGAGGTTTGGGGTTGACATTCATGTCAGTGCAATCAGATTGGCAGCCTTGATGAAGATTCTGAGTTTTCTGTTCAAGCCAGAGTGCCCAACACTTGGTCAACTCAGACATCTGGAAACCAATGGTGAAGAAAGAGAGCAAAGGTTAGGAAAAAATAACACTCAGTAGCAACCAGCAAAACAAACTTGTCTGGAGCAACAACAAGGCACTGTAAACAGACATCGGCTCTCGTAGTACCAGCTCATCTTCTAAAACAATGTCCTACTGCTCATCTAATGTCAAAAGATGGAAATAGGTATAAAGAAGTAAATAAAAACCATTAAAGTACCACTGCCCAAGACTACCAACACTAACACTTCGATTCATTTCTATGCATTTTTTAAATACATACTTATTCTATAAATATATATATGATTACAAAGGATTGCAGCAAATATTTTTAAACTAAAAAACAAGATGATTTTAAACATGCAGTTTTATGTCCTGCACTTTAAATCTAACTTTACATTTATATATTGTCCTATCATTACATATTTTCAGAATTTTTTTTTAATTAGCCACATGATTGTTTGTCCCACAGATGTGGCAAAGTTTATATAACCAACATTTATGCATTGTTGGCATTCATGTAGTTTCTAATTCTTTGTTGCTGCAAATAATGTTTTGAAGAATATCTTTGAAATGATATCCTTACAATTCTGTCTGTAGGCTAAATCCCTAGTAATGAAATGATGGGGTGAAAAGCACTGTAAGACCCACGGCCCAAATTACCACCTACAGAGGCTGTGCCAAGTCTTGGTCTTGGGGGCAGCTTATGAAAATACCTATTTCATGACATCCTACCAAACCTGAGAATTGTCTTCAAAAGCTTTGGCCTATCTGAGAAGTGGAAAATGTTGCCTTTATATTTTAAACTTCTTTTTCTTTGTTTGATAATAAGTCTGAACATTTATTGACCATGGCAACTTAGCTATGAAAATCCTGATTTCCTTTGGAGTGGACTTAGAGTGCCATACCCTTGAGGACAACTAACTTCCAGGGGAAGTATGAAGACAACTTTCTTAATATAAGTATCACAATCTCCCTATCACCCTTCATTTCAATAATAATGCCAAACAATGGCTTCTCTTCTGTCATATTTTGTAATATAGTCATGCCTACCTTTAAAGTCTGACGTACCCCGGAATTAAAAGCAGACTGTGGTAAGAGACACTGGCAGCTCTCCAACCCCGAATAACAAGTGCTCATCTCTGTCATTCTGAGCCCACGGGGTATGGGGCGGGGACACAGGACCTGGTGACATGGGAACCTATCAGCAATCTGACACTTGCTCACCCCTCACATGTCAGAGACCCTGCTGACAGTTGGGTCAAGTCTACAGATCACTTCTCAGAATAATGCCTTTAACTGCTTAAAATAAAATACACAGAACTATACAAGAATCCAATTGTATTAATACTGTTAACAAAAACATTTATAAAAATCTGAGGCATGATAATATATGTGCTTATTTATTAAGCACTATATAACAAAATCTAGTGGCAGATCAAAAAATTACCATCATTGCAAAGACAAAGATACTTCAAGTAATGAGAATACTTATTTCTAGTAGTGGCAAAGTCCAAGTACTGCAAACACCGTTGTGGGTTGTTCTCCCCACTCATAATGAAGGGAATGCAGGATTTCAGTGAGAGTTTAGTAAAAGAGGTAATTGTCTTCTCATACTGAATACTCGAGTTCTCACCATGGACTGCAGGTTAAGAACCTGTGGTCACACGAAGTGCTCAGAAAATGGAAAGTCATGTAAATGCATTATCTCCACCTCCACCCACTACTACCAATCTGACATTTAGTCTGGGTCTTAACCATTTTTTTTTTCTTTTCTTCTCTAATTACCACCATTCTGGGAAGCTGCTGGAACAGTGCAGTAGGGTTGGCTACAGTGAAAGATCTTGGTCGAAAGGTTGAAGTCAGCGTGTTACAAACACTGTGCTTGATGAAGCTGCAGACCTGCGTGCTCGGATCACACACTACAGCTAGCCCCCTTACGCCACCATGTGACTTAACGACCCGCCTGACAGTCAGCAGCCCAGGGTCCACCTACGGCTGCACCCCTAAACGACAGCTGTGTGACTGTGAAAACACACAAAACCAAACAAAACAAAAAACTTGACATTCCCAAGCCCTAATTTGAAAAAACCTAATTTGGAAAAAGACTATGTCTAAATTCCCCTTCCAACTCTCAAAAATATTTGACATTAAAACTTAAATTTCCACAGTATTTCAAAGACAAATGTATCTTTCTGGCGGAGGTCTTGAGCCTGCAGAACAGAAGGCCTTACCTGTTTTCTAAAATCAAGTTTCTGTCCTCTTCATTCCTATCAATCCCCTTTTCCCATTTTTTCTGCATCCTCCTTGTAAAACACAGAATTTTTCTTTTCCTTAAAGCCACAGAATTGGAATTCCTGTGTTGACTCTACAGCAGAGCTTGCGGTTTCCCGGTCCGGCGAGCACTCCTCCCGCCGGCTCTCGGCGCCCAGGGAGGCTGTCTCCATTCCCATCACTTCTGATGTTCCCCACGCTCTGCTCAGGGTGCACCCGGCTTTCCTTGGTAGGGAACTTTTCCTTCTTGTGCTTTTTTTCCCTTTCCCTAAGGCCCCAGGCAGACATTTCTTTCAATGTGTCGGTTGCATGGAACAAGTGAAGTATTCTATTCTCTTACTCAAATAGAGTTCACAGAGTAAATATTTTTTGTGGCTTTTCATTTCTAATCACCCAACATTTTAAACACTTGGCATTCTGCTGTGTTCAAGGGGTTGAGTCCAGACTCAGGGAGCACCCTAAGCTTCAGGTGTCAGAGAACAGAACGGAGGCTGTGTGAATGGTGGCCTGGCAGGGACACCACGGGCCCCTTGGGCCGTAAGAATACTAACAAGGCAGAAGGGAGAGACGCAGAGGCAGCCTGCTCTTGGCAAGCCCAGGCAGGGTTTCCTTTGATGTGAAGTCTTGCCTGATACTGCTTTGTGTGTCTGCATTAGTCCTTGGCAGGCAGAAGGTAGTTCCTTTCCAACAACGAGGTGCCCTTGTGTATTGCCGCCATCCGGTGAAACAAGGATGCGTGCATGCGGCTCCCAGGGGGGAGGGGGAGGGGCAGGAGTGGCTGGAGCTGCTCAAGGAGAGCCCAGGAGCCAAGGTGAAGATGTTAGCGGGGAGCGGGGGCGGGCCTGGGATTTACACCAGCGCTCTCAGAACATTTTACTCACTGTACTTTGAAGTAGGAACAATTTGAAACAGATACAGAGTAATTAGGAGCAAAACGATGAAAGTGATTTCCTTTGATTAAAACACAAAGAGATTTAGAAATGCCCACTGCAATTATCTCAAGTTAGTCTGGGTCAAAAACTGGGTTGTGAATGTTAATCATCACAACCCACTGGACTTCTCGTAGATCCTACGGAGGTCATTAGTGCTGTTTTGCAAATATTTCCAGTTTTCTCTCCTTTCAAACATAGGTAGATTATACTTTCTGGTTCTAACCAATGAGTAGGACTGATGTGGTCTCCTCCTGGCTGAAGTATTGAATTACTGATTCAAGACCCTCTAGCACATTCTTTCTTCCCTGAAATAGGAAATCCCATTTCCAAAATGTCAGTTCCTCCCGCCAACCCACGAAGGACAAGTAGCATGATCAAATCAATCTTTTTGATTTAAAGTCACTAAGATTTGAATGTTGTTAAGGCAGCATATCCTAGAATATTGGTGAAGGCCCCGAAGACTCCTTTCCTTGTCCTATTAGACACTGAAAATAGTCACTGAACTCTATTGGAGGGAACCTTAATGTCCTTGAAAAATCATTCCTATCTCATTTAGGCAAGGAATTCTCACAACCAGGAACTGCATCCCTAGGAGACACAGCATTACAAGTCAACTCTTTGTACTTACATCTTAAAGCCTTAAGGGTTGGGAAGCCCAAAGTATTGTAGATAAGAGCCACAATAGGTTCAAGAAAGATGCAAATGTTTATTGAGTATTGCTCATCCTAAAGGAAGCCATGAGAGAAACACATCTACAAAATGCATTAGTTAAATCTTGGCATATATTTCTGTGGTCAGGGGACTTCAGGCCCCTAGCCATTTGTAACACAATAGCAAAAAAAAGTGGGAGAAGAATGTGATTGGAAGAAACTCACAAAATTGAAAGAACTCAGAAAGAATTCTGGCTAAAAAGTAGAAAAGACAGTTTGTACTGTACTGGAAGAATGTGTAGCTCTGGAAAGGCACAGAAGAAAGGACACTGATCAGCCCTTCCTTTGAGGGACCCAATGTGATGTTACACTGTTAGGCAGACAAATAATATAAAAGAAGAAAAGTCAAGTGGCAGAAGATGGAATGATAAGGATTTTTTTATGTGGTACTGGGGATCAAACCCAGGGCCTTCACACTGACCTCCATCCCCAGTCCCTTTTTAATTTTTAATTTTAAGGCAAGGTCTTGCTAAGTCACAAAGTTTCCCAGGTCGGGCTTGCATTTACGATCCTCCTGCCTCAGCCAGCCAGAATGCTGGGATTACAGCTGTGTGCCTCCATGCCCAGCTGGTAAAGATTTTTAAAGATAAAGTAATCCGTAGTAGAGGTATTCCAGGAAAAAAAATGCTCCAGGGAAGGGGGACAGGTCAAAGTGACCAAAAAAGTGACATCAGCTAAACAATTAAGATTATCACTTGCGGGTTGGAGATTCAGCTCAGTGGTTAGAGTGCTTGCCTAGCAAGTGCAAGGCCCTGAGTTCGATCCCCAGCACCAAATAAAGAAAGACAGAAAGATCATGCTGCTGCTGGGTTTTGAGGTTGTAGCCAGGAAGCTGTGAACCAGAGGTCAGGCCCCATTGTCAATACCCAGAGGTCAAGAGATCGCTGCTGGTCTCACAGTCGCCCCACATTCATGAAGCCGGCTGCAGCATGGTGGAATGTGAAGTCTGTCCACTACAGAAAGGCATTTCTGCCAAAGCGCCCACTCCCGTGAAAATAAGAACGCCTCCACCAATATTTCACCTTCCAGATCTTACGGGAGGTATCTCTTTTCCTGAACTACATCGAAACCCTAACAACAGGAGAGCCTGAGAAATGTAGTTGCGACACAGATGTGTGTAGGTGGGGCGCCGATGAATACTGGGTGCAGTGGAAAATACCTGGATCCTCTCCTGCTTGTTCCCGCCGAGTTTTCAGACACTCTCAATGCCTTTCTTAGATGGCTTCTCTGCTCATGATTTTCCTGCAGCCAGTTAAAAACTATTATCACGCAATTATATATTAAAAGTGTAAGAATGTTAGCATGGTTTGGGTCACCTGACCCCTCCATCCCAAAACTGCACATAGTCTGCCCGCTTGTGGTTTTGCACTTGATCTTAGCCCAAAAGGCCAAGAAGCGATATGCTTGTGGTTCTGCTTTCCCTGGTTTCCGTGACCTGTAGTCAACCATAGTCTAAAAATAGTAAGGGGAAAATCCCCAAAACGAGCAATTCATAAATTTTAAATAACATTTATTATACTATATTGTCATAATAATTCTGCTTTACTTTTATTGTTGTTAATCTCTTCCATAATTATTTATATATTAAAATTTATCCTTCTCTCTGTGTGTGTGTGTGTGTGTGTGTGTGTACAAACATAGTGTATATAAGGCTTAGTACTACCTGCAGTTCCAGGAACCCATCATGGGTCTTGGAATGTATCCCCAGTGTAAGAATTATACTGTACTGGAAAAACCACTGTAATTCTGTTCTTTTTTTTTTTTTTTTTTTTTTTTTGGTCAAAGAAAGTTCAAGGGTAGAGTGGGCCGGTGGCGAAATGGATAACACATCTGACTACGAATCAGAAGAAAGTTCAAGTGCCTTAAGACTGAAACCTAATAGACTCTCCAGAACATGACCTCAACTCACATTTGCAACATTATCTTGCATTTCTCCACTCAGTGAGTTCTCATGGACTGAGAAAACCAAATGTTTTCCCGTTTTCTGCACAGGCATCTCTGTCTGCCAGCAGCACTTGAACCTCACCTCCATTTCTCTTCCCTCTCTGGGGGCAACATGCTACTCTCTCAGTATTCGGCTCAGAGGTCGCCTTCTCTAGGAAGCCTTTCCTGACGCCACACAGCTAGAGATCATCGCCTCTTAACCAGAATCCCAGGGACCTGTTCTACTTTGCTGCCATGAGATTTAGAACAATCTATCTTCTTTGCAGATTTTTGTGCAAACACCATTTCTTTTCTAGTACCGCATAGGCCATAGAGGAGCAAGGATTATTTCTTCTTTATTTTTGATTCCCTGTAATGGCCATAGTATGTGTTAAATGAATAAATGTAAAACTGGAAAATAGTTTTACTCTCAAAGGATGTATAATGTAATTGTGGAAATAAAAAAGTGCCATCGGTCTGTTTGTTAACATATAACATCTGATATTCTTTGCCCAAAATTTCATTCTTCCTCTATAATCCACATTCCATATCTTCTTAAACTTTTTTGCAACAAATAAGCTTATTTTGAGTTCCCCACATCTTGCTCAAATTTCCTTTTCCATTATTATTGCAATTAAGTGGGTAATTTGTGTCATACTATTTTCCATTTGTTACAGAACCACAAATAAGATTGGCATGCTTCCTTTATGTCTACAGCAATAAAAACAACAATTAGTAAATTGTGTTTCTGTGTTTCTAATCTAAACCAACAATTAGTACAAAAGACGTAGACTGATTGTAAATGATGGAGAACAGGTGTATTTTAAATTTTCACATAAAGAAACTACATTCACCAATTCTTTTCATTCATTAACACCTCTGCTTTTAAAACAAGGCATAGACCTTAGTCTTTTTGTCAAAGCAAGAGACCTTAACATAGAATTAGACACAAAAGCATTATAATTAAGTTGTACATTTATCTTCCAAACATAGGCTTTATTTCTTATTAAGACAACAGTGTTTATAAAAGTTCAAGTTTCCTTTATCAGACATCTTTTACATGCCCCTGTGCTGAATGAGTTCATAGGTTCTTCATGCAAATGCACATTCTTTCTTCCCTCAAGACTCTGGCCTCTAGTATTCAGTCTATTCTGGTCTTCAAGTAGGAGAGATCAAACAATGCTTAATATCTTGATTTCAAGTAGGTAGTTACTACTCAAAATAGGTTGAAATAAATTGTTATGTATTTTTTGTGTACAATTGTCCCTCCAAATATTTCTTAAGCATCTACTACCCCACTGGTCAATAAAAAATATTTTTTCTGAATATCTCTAAAATCAGACCTAAGTCTGTTACACAAAAGATAACAGATCTGGAGGGCTGGGGATTTAGCTCAAGTGGCAGAGCACTTGCCTAGCAAGCTCAAGGGCCTGAGTTGGATCCCCAACACCTGCCCCCACAAAAAAAGATAATAGATCTGGAGCTAGAAAATGAGTAGGCTCACAGCCATCAATAGAGTTACATAAATATGGGCTATACGCACTGTCACTGAAATAGACAAATTCTAGGACAATATAGTAGGAAGAATAATTACTTCCTGAGATTGGTCTCTATAGTCATTGAATGGTCATTCATTAGGCATATCCCTTGGTTAGGCTTCTCATTTTTATTAAGAGCCCTTAACTCTGCTCTCTCACTGGTTGGTCTGTCCATACCTGCAGTGTAGATTTTTGTGCCATAGGTATGTTGGTGTTAGACATTACAGACTTTAATGTTCTGTTCATATTCAAAGTCCACTTATGAGAAGTAATTTTAAAGAAAGGTCGTTCAAGGGCATCAATGTCCATACATTACATAGATGAGGTACATATTCCCCTTGGATTAAAACCGGATCATAATAGGGCTGTATACTTGGACGTATTGTTTTGTTTCCTGTCATTTCCCTACTCCAAATTGGTGCCTTAGCCTAAGCCATCAGCCAACAAAGAAGAAATGGAAGTTTCATGGCATGGGACAAGACTCACAGTGGGGATTGAGGTTTAGGGTGTAGTCTGATGTGTCCCACAGTACCCCCTCACTTTGAGGGCAGCCAGCAGCAAGGCTGCTCAACATGAGAGAAAACTATTCACAGTCTGTGTGGAAGACTCCATGCCAAAGCCATTCCTGAGATCATCCTTTGCCTCCCTTTCTCTAAAAAAGCCAAAAGGCAGATGCTTATGTTCCCAGTCCCTTGTAGCCAGGGATGTTCATATGACCCCATTCTGGCCATGAAGCATAAAAGGAAGCCTGTGGGGGAGTTTCTAGGCTGCCAATTGCTTCCTGATTAAAAATACAGATGGAGAAGCGCCCTCTAGGCTGTCTTTGCCTCTTCTCCCTGTTTTGACCACATATGTGATGCTAAGAGTTACAATGACTCACTTGAGGCATGAATCTGCAAGTGTGAGGAAAAGTAACACCCTAAAGACAGTGGAAAGGACAGAACGAAAGGGCCTGCGTCTCTGATAACATGATTGGACAACTGCTTGCCAGTGTGAGAAAAGTAACCACCAACTTGTGCAAACCACCCTTGGCTGGGTTTTCTGTTACTTGAAATCTAATGTTCCCTGCCAACAACTCCAAATTTAAATCTTTTACTTTATGGATTATTATAACTTTGTAAAGTTAGCCTGTTTCTGTCCTAACTGTGACTTTCGGGAAGTCACAAAGTTGTAATTTATGTGTACCATGACACTGTACAGTCTGCTTACTTTTGTTCTCAGATTTGTTTTCTGTTTGCTCCTTTGTTTGTTTGTTTGTTTTTGGGGGTGGTGCTGGGGCTTGAGCCCAGGGCCTGTGCTTGCTAAGCAAGCGTTCTACCACTGAGCTAAATCCCCAGCCCCTTGCTTTTTTAAAAAAAACAACAACTCATGTTTTCTTTTCAGTCTGACTCCTTGTTTTTTGTTTTGTTTTGTTTTTTGTACTATATGCATTTTTATAAGTCAAAATTTTTTTGGACCATTGCAAGATATACATAAATATATAAATAAACAAAAAAATTCCATTCCATTGGAGGATTGAGAAAGCAGCTGTTTTATTAAACATTTTGCAAAAGGAAGATGTCTATTCTCCACTCCACTAATTTTAAATTCACTATTTGCAGTAATCGATTTAACTATGTCCATTAAAAATCATGTCTCTATTAAATTCAGCACTCATTATAAAATCTTAAACTAAGGGATCTACAATTAAACTTCAAGAGATCTATAAGTCTCCTGATGAAAACAAAATTTTGTTGGTACAAACAAATGTGTGTGTTCCTCAGCATAGGTCTGAGGTTTTCATTAGATTTGCAAAAATGCCTGTCATTCCAAGAAGGACTGAAGACTACTGAGCTAGATGACATTCATCCTTTTGAGTCCCATCTCCCTAAATCACCACTGTGGCTCATTTGGGGTTTTGCTTTTCCGTGAAGACTTTAAGCTTCTGTCAGAAAGCAGAAAAATGCATCACTCTGGGAATACACACTCCGAAAATGTTAGTTGACTTGCATCAGTGGTTAATTACTCATGCTGTGGTTGGTGTGTGTTGGGATGGCAGTCTCTGGCTATCGTTCCGGAAGCTCTGAATCCACCAGCTACAGCCCACTGGGTTTGGTGTGTTGCAGACACACAAATCAAAGCAGTGTGAAGGAGGAGAAATATCACTCCCTTCGAGGATAATGCATTTTTCATGAGAAACAGGTCATTACAGAGCCACTCGATCAATGCGCTCTCATTCTACTTCTTCATCCTTCCTCTCTCGTCAAATTATTTTTCCTTCTTCCTTTTCTCTCAATGTTTTCCCTCTGCTTTATTACCCTGAATTTGAGTATCTTACCATCTCCCTTCATTCAGAGATCTTCATGATTTCTGTACAATGTGTGTCTTTGTGCTGTGCTGTGTACCTGCCTTTCCGCTCCCTTCGTCATTCACAGCGTGCCCCTTTCCAGCTGCTGTGCATTATGCCGTCACATTCCACTTGATACACTGCACATATTTTCATAAATTTATAATTTCAATTCTGAACACATAAGAGACAACGCTCACATCCTGTTTTACTATGATATATTGATTCTCCCTGAAGATTTAATTTTACTGCCCACTGTAATCTTCTTCCTATTTCCTTTCACATCTGGGAATACAAACTCAATAATTTACTTGTACCAATTTTCTATTCTGTCATGCAAATTCTGTGGGAATTTCCTCTCAAATGATGGACTTGATCGATCCCCGGCACCACAAAAAAAAAAAAAAAAAAAAAGATGGACTTGAAGTGATTGATCCATCTCATTCCTCAGCTTAATTTTTCTCTTCTCTGGTTAAAATTAGAGGTGGGTTTAAGTCAAACAGATTTTTTTTTTTTTCCTCACCATGTAGTATAGACCAGGCTTGAACTCACTATGCAGCCCAGGCTGGCCTCAAACTCACAGCAATCCTCCTGCCTCAGCGTCCCGAGTACCAGGATTACAGGTTCGAGGCCAACCTAAATTAAGTAGCAAGACTCTGTCTCAAAACAAAACAAAACAAAACAAAAACAAAAAGCTAAAAAAGAAATCATTAAAATTCAAAACATTCAGGAAACAGGAAACTTGCCACTTTATTTTTTACTTCACATGTATCTTTCTGAGGTCAGTAGTATTACTGGAGGGGAGAGTTTAGTATTGGTTTGTTTCTGGTTTGTATGCTTTTTTCTTGAACTCATTTATTCATGAAATTTAAAAAGCAGTAGGGACCCTAACTCAGGCAGGTAAGTAAGAAAAAAATAAAACTCAAAAACGTACCCAGGCATGAAATCCCCTTGAACCAAGTAATGCTTCAAACATTCAGCTCTCCATAAGCATGAGTTATAAGTGATAACATTTCAAAATTAGTTTTTTAAGGAAGGTTCATAATAGGAAACTTGATCATCTAAGATTAGCCAAACCTACCTTGTACTTCCCTAAAATAATAGCCTCCATCCCTACCCAGTAAGACCTAAGAATAATAAATGGTATCTCACCCGCATAGTAACTTGGCTTGAGCCCAAGAATTAATAAACACATGACACTCAGGATTGTTTCTAAGAAAAGAAGTGGCATTCTCTTTCTCCCGAGTGCTCACAGAACCGTAAGCTTCCATGGTACCATAAACCTAATTAACATTCACTTTCCTCGCCATGTTGCTGTGTGAAAATGCAGAATGGCAACACTCTTCACCAGGAGTCGGGCTCCAATGTCAGAAGGTGGGTCTCAAATTCTCTAATCTGAGTCTCCCATCCAAAAGGGATCATGTGTCTTCATTCTGAAAACTGGAGACCCAAATAATTAAAAAGCTGAGTCAGGAAAGAAAAGCTAACACAAGGAAAATACTAGTTTGTTTTTCTTTTTTCATTTGGTGAGTGAATCATATAGATACAGGTTGGAAAATGCTAGAGGTAGGAGAATAGTAGGAACCATGACCAAGGGGTGGGGAGAAGGCCAAGAGGAGAAGATGGAGAAAATAATAGAAAGAGAACAAAAGAAACTCAGGAGAAGGCAACAACTGGTCTACATTCTGACTTTTGTGGGTCCTAGAAACTTTTGTCTTTATGAGTCTTTTCATAAAAAGATATTAAAAATTTGATTTTACTACTGCATTGGAGTAAAGATGGATTTTTTTTGACATATGAAAACACTTTCTTTTTTTTTTAAAGTCCTAACTTTATTTATTTATTTATTTATTTTGTACTGGGAATCGAACTCAGAGCCTCATGCTTGTGAGGCAAACACTCTAACCACTGAGCTAAATCCCCAGCCCTGAAAATACTTTCAACTTGCAGGTTCTCTTTTTTTTAAAGAAACGAAAACACTTTCATGTATTCCTGGAACTGTCGTGAGCCCACAACCCTGGGCCTACTGTGCCTGCTGGTTAGGTGGGCCCGGCAGAGGAGTGAGGCAGAGGGAGGAAAGAACTCTTTACTAGGAAGTAAGGGGGAGAATAAAAGAAGCAATAGAAAAATTCAATAGTATATATATATTGGTGCATTTACATAATTGGATATTATATAAATATATTAATTTTCAAAATTATTTATAATCATGCCAGGTAACCTTGACTGTTCCAATGTGCTAACCACATCACATGCTTTATCGTACTCATTCCACACAATAATCCTGAAGTTAAGCAGGGAAAGACAGACCTTGATGCTTTAAGGCCTCTTCTTTGTACTCTTCTTTTCCAAGGTTCTGCTCTCAATATTTTAAAGGGGCTCAGGCATACACAAATATGCTCACCAAGCCTGAATCGGCCAGATAGGTAGGCATAGGAATACTGACTATGTGCCCACAATATACAGCTGAGATCATTGGAACACAGAATGACCCAATGACTTGTAGCATATTTAGAATCACACAGCTACCCGTTGAAGGATAGACTTGGAGAGAGTGAGTTTCACTTTTAAAACAATTTTGAGTCATAGGCTCAAATTCATAATTGGATGGTGTTTGTTTTAGATAAAAAAGATGTCTCCCCAAAGTCTCACATGTTCAGGAGTGAGATTCGTGGAAGGTAATTGAATTAGGAGGGCTCTCCTTCTTATCCATGGATTAATTGATTGGCGAGATCATAATTTGAGGGCATTATTGGGACATAATGGAAATTCAGGAGGTGAGGCCTAGTGGAAAGGAATGCGTCCAAGGTACATGACCTTCGAGACTATATCTTGTCCCTGGCAACTTCCCCTCTGGTTCTGTCCCTCCCTCTGCTTCCTGTCTGCCATGAGTGAGTAACTTTCTTCCACTATGTCCTTCTGCCCAGGAGCTAGCTGATCATGGACTGAAACCATAAGGCAAAATGAACCATTCCTCCTTTCAATTATCTTAGGAATTTTGTTGCAGCAGAAAAAAGCTGACTAAGCTGAAAAACTGAAGGGGTTCCCAGAATCCCCAAATATATATATATTCAAGTGGACCTACCCTGCGATGATGTTGATTTCCCAAATCACTTTTTTTTTTTTTTTTTTTTTTTTTTGGTGCTGGAGCTTGAACTCAGGGCAAGCACTCTAACCCCTTGAGCTAAATTCCCCAGCCCCGGAATCACTTTGAGAGAGGAGTGGGATAGGTGTGGTGGAGTCAGCAGCAATGTTTGCAGATGGATCTGATGAATGCCCTGCGAGTGTCTCACCACCTGGCTCTCCACAGTCACCTGTGTTGCTATGTGCCCTAAGTTGAACTCACGGTCTGCTTCTAAAACCTGTTCTCCTGCCCATGTGCTTTATTTTAACCAGTGATATAAAACCAGTACTCGGAAAGTGATCCTCAACTTCTCTCATGCTCTCATCCCTCCATTCTTAGTCATTAAGGCCACCAACCCCCACACCGTCCTTACCACCACCTATTTTACCCCTTCAGCACTGCTTACTTGAATTAATGCCTTCCCACCTACATAGCGTCCTTAACTTCAATCCCCTTTGATCCGCGTCTCCACTGCTTCCCTAATGATGTTTCCAGATGGTCCAATAAGGGAAGGAAAGATCCTATTGCTACAACACGTAACTTCCTTTAGTAACTCCCCATTAGCTTATGAATATGGTCCCTTTATTTATTCAGGAAATACTTATTGGAAATCTCTATATGTGAGGGCCTGGATAAAAAGATGAACAAAATAAATGAGGTCTTTGCCATCATTGAAATTTACAGTCTGGAGAACTCCAAAGGGAGTAGATAGGAGGCAACTAGTGGGAAGTACTGATCCAGACAACAACTACTGACCAGTTTTTAAAGGCAATTAGTTCTTTAAATTTAGATGGGAAGAAGTTGTTTTAAAAAGTCAATGGAAGCATTCCCGTGGCTCTTTGGTGCTCCCAGAATTCCGTATATCTTGTTCAATTGCTCTATACATTTTTATACATGTTTACTAGGCTGCCCTTTTAAAGAGAGTCTCATATATTTTTTCCTGGTGTCTAAAACTTCTGTATGGCACATTTTTTTTCATATCACTTAACTGTTCATTTATGCCCTGCTTTCATCTCCACCTCCCCAAAAAAGAGATCTGGGGTTTCCTGATCCAAGGTAGAAATTCAAAAAATATTGAACACTTTTACGTATTAAAAAAATGAAGACCCAGAAGGGTTAAAACTGTTGCCCAAATCCAACCAGCTGAATTTGCTCTGGAAGCCACATAAAGGTGGAAGGGTCATTACAAATGGCAAATTCCTGTCACAGGAAGTGTCTGAGCACAATTTGGGTATTGTGTGTCATAGATTAGCCTTAGGTCCTTGTGGTCTTGTCTCAGCTATGATTCTACAAAGCACAGAACAGATTAAGTTCTTATGGAACTTTTAAACTTTAAATACATTCTACAGTAATTTGATCTCCAAGTTCAAGATTTCAGATATTTTGGAGAATTTTTAGGTAATGCCTACAAACATTTTTCTAAAGAACTTCAATAAGTTCTTGACAAATATACATTCTAATAAGTACCCCAGATTATGTTTATCTATATAATATAAATTTGCCTTTTAGAAAATGAATGTACTAAAACAAAAACATAATTCATTTTGAATTTTGCCCAGGAAAGCTGTTTCAAGTGAGTGACGCTGAACGCCCTGACAAAATGCAGCTTCTTGAAATCCCATGGAGCCAGCCAAAGTTGTCGATGAAACAA
The DNA here is from genome assembly GCA_004026905.1 of Hystrix cristata. Taxonomy (NCBI): domain Eukaryota; kingdom Metazoa; phylum Chordata; class Mammalia; order Rodentia; family Hystricidae; genus Hystrix; species Hystrix cristata. Next base: position 43,914 of record PVJO010005335.1, on the reverse strand, counting down.
GAATTCACTTTGAGAAAGGTTTTTGATACACAGATGCTTCTAATGAGTATGCATGTGAAATGTCCCTCATCAGCATCAACAAGTATTTTTTGGTTTATCATGTGGACAAATTAATGAGGCTATGAATGCACTAAATCTCCTCCACTATTGCCTCAAGATGCCCCTGGGATTCTGAAGCCCAATTTTGCTTTAATTGGAGCCTCTAGCTTTTTTTGTCATTCAACATCCAAATTATAATGAAACTAATTATGAAAGTATTGTTCTTACATATACTAGGGTGCAAACATTCTTTTAAAAAATATTCTATGGCATTTTGGTAGAATTTATCTCTGCTAAAAACAAAACGAAACAATTTTGGTCTATTCCATGACACCTATGACACTTAGCTTATATTTTTGCCTACATTCTATTTTATATATCTGTCGATTGATCGACAGCTATTTCTGTAATTGAAACTGAGCATTTTCCTACCTCTCTGGAAATGCCAGAGAGGTACCTAAACTAGACTAAACTCATGAAATTTGCCAATATTTTTCTAAAACCACCTAGTCACATGCCCTTTCCATTTTGTGCTTGGTGAAAATGAGCTGCGATCTGGCACTTCAATTCTCAATTATAAACAGAGACTACTTGTCTTAAAACTTTGTCGAGGCAGAATCCTGTCTGCCAATTTCTTTTCAAATTGTGTGTAGTAGATTGCTGTATGTTTACAGAAAGACCCAGCTTGTTAAGGGTAGGGTTGAAATACTAAACTGATAAAGATAGTTGAAGAGGGTTTAGCTCAGTGGTAGAGCACTTACCTAATAATCATAAAGCCCTGAGTTTGATCCCTAGCACCCCCCACCCCAAAAGATAATTCAAGAGGAAGTAACCAGGGCAAATAGAAACTTGCAAAAGTTGTAAATAACAAAGGACGCCCAGTTGGTATCTTGATTGAGTTGCCCCATCAGAGTCTCATAGTGGGTGAGTACAACATGGCTTAAAATTTATGAGTTGTGGGGGCTGGGGATTTAGCTCAGTGGTTAGAAAGCTTGCCTTGCAAGCACAAGGCCCTGAGTTCGATCCCCAGGACAAAAAAAAAAAGAGTTTCTGCTATTATCTAGCACAATGTGGACATGCACATCACACTCGGGTCTTTGCCTTCACTGAGTAAACAGTGTCATGACATCATTCTCGACCAATCAAACACAGCCAGGATGGCAAGGAAGGTGCTGGGAGAATCCTTGTGCACCTGAGAGCCAGGATGAGGAGTAGGCGAGATGTCTGATAAGCTATTGTAATGTTTATAAACACAGCTCAGGGGTTCTGAGCTGTATTTATAAAATAGCACTTGTTGCTGCTTCACAAGCTGCCAAAGTTTACCAGCAATACATTGCATTTCACAGGAGGCACAACTGTGATGGACACAAGGTGATCAGGAACAACCTTTGTTCACCTTTCCATCACATGGCTCTATAATAAATATTAGTCATCCAGTGTACACAAAGGATGTGGCCGGCTTCCTGAGGCGGCAAAACCCCTCTCCCAGAGGTCAGAGTACGCTCCCGGTTCCAGGCAGATCCCTAATCAGATTTATTGTCTTTACTTTGGAGAACCACAGGTTTCCCATTAAGTAGAAGCCAGCATGGGAACAGCAGGCTGGGTATTTATTACAAGTCACCATCAAGTTCTCCTTTTCCCTTCTGAGTCTCAAATAAATAGGTCGTGGTTCTCTGGTTTTGATTAAACCTGTTTTATATTCTAAATTTTTGCTTTCTGTTTTATCTAGCCTCCCCTACGTTAATAAACAATGTTCCAAATGATCTCACCTTGCAGCTTCACTGATTGGCGATACCACAAAGTCAGAAGTCGCAGCTACCAAGCCTGGAGGGACAGCCCATCTTATCAGAATCTGTCTCTTCTGTTCTTCATGAGAACGTAGTCTTCTGTCAACTCGGGGCTGCAAACCTCTTAGCAGGCCTTAGCAGAATTATGAAACAACGCTGTGATATACAACACACAGCGTCATCAATTTAACAACGAATGCTTTGTTATTCCAAAAATAAAAATATACTGTGGTTTTGACTTTGCTTCTACAGTAGCCTGCTTCCTTAGAAATTCTCAGTTTTACAGGAAATGTCATGCTCAACCTCTTCCCATTTAAAAAGCAGTAAGGAAAGAGTTAAAATCAACAGAAGAATGGGCAATCTATACCTGCCTTAGACTGACTGAGGGGAAGAGCGAATCTTCTCAGCATCTTTCCTAACTATACACATTTTACAGGTACTACCCAGCAGAGGAACAAGTTTGAGCCAAGTTAGAGGGTTCAGAAAGGACGACCCCTTCCCAAGAAGGATTACAGACATCAAAGAAAGGCTAGAACTTTGTTCGTGTGGCTTGGTAAATGCAGCCAGACTTTTTCTTAGTCTCTATCCTATCCACCATTCCAACCAAGTACCTCACACTTGTTCTGATCTTCCCAGTCAGGAAAAAAGTGCACCTAATTAGAACTCACTGGGCATCAGAATTCACTTGATATATTTTATGTTCCTCCATCTTGAATAAAATGCTCTCCCAGCTACAATGGCAGTTAATTGAGATCGACACCTACAACATTTTAGACTTGTTCTTGGCCAGAAGTCACTCACGAGTCTGAGAAATTTCAAAGATCGCTGGGGCACGTCCCTAGATAAACCCATTTTACCTATATTTTAGTCCCAAATCTAGCCATTAGGACTCGCTTATCTTGCTTTGTCTCCTTCCCTCCAATCTCTGGGAAACTCCTCCCACTTTACTCCAGTTACATATACTGCCACAGTCAGGTCCACACAGAGAGGCTAAGACTCCAAGGCCCAGTTGCCAACCCCGTGCTTTCCACCTTTATGACAACTACTCCCAGGAGCTTGGAATTTGCCTCTCAGACTTCACTCTGACATTAAGTGTTCAGAAGTTAGTGGAGGGGGAAGGGCATTTTTCTCTCAAGCCTCAAACTCTAATGACCTCAATGATAAAGGTCCCACACAGCCTCCATCCTTCTCTATTCCTGTTCCCAATCCAAGAAGAGATTGTATCTGAGTATCGTAGGAGCAATATCAAATAACAGCCATTCTTGGTTTCAGTCAATTCAAATTAGTGACATTTGCACTTCCTAATATTTTAAAGGACTGTTGAAAGAGTGTCCTAAAATTTCTTTTGACATTGTTAAAAGAGTTGTTTTGGAACAACTCCAGAAGAAATTTCCAAGTTAGGACTGGGGAAGAGCCTGGGTATAAGATATTTTATATTTAGAGTTTCTTCATAGCGGATAAGATTATCATCTAGAAAGCACCTTTCCTTACATTTTTGAGCTACATTTTGTTTGGTGAGATGTGGCCAGTGAAATTATCAACTTGTTTCCTGAAAAGTGGCAGGAAATGTACTTCTTAGTGAGAGATGACATTCCTGAAGCAGAAATTAAGTTTCTCAGATGGAAATTTTCTCCTGCAAGGTAGGTAGTTCAGGCTTCAGAAAGCCCAAGGGCCAGACTTGGGAAACACTGAGAAACCAGCTGGTTGGGCAATCAGTGCTACTTGCTGCGAATCCACACAAATGCTCATGTACAACACGTATCTTGGGCCCCCTCTGACGCAAACCTGCAAGCCCCTGGCTACCCAGCCCTGTGCCCAGGCTTTGTTTTTTTTGTCTCTGAAAATGTCCTGGAGGAGTTTATCTCAGCATAAACAGAGAAAACAGGGTCAAATTACAGAATATGGAAAGTCATTGGATGTTATAATTTTAAAAGAAATTCTAAAAAACCTTCAAGTAGGGTCTCTTTAAGGTTGTGAATTTTTAATATTCCAGTTGCAAAACATCTCCAAAGAAACTTTGCAAAAAAGTCAGATATATAAATCGATCAAGAGTTGCCCTGTTTCTAGCTCTTTCCCCTCCGAGAGAGAGAACCTGAAAATCATCAGAGATTTTTTAAAAATCACTTTAATCCAATCCCTTCAATTCACACATGACAAACTTGAGCCTGAAGCTTGTCCAGCATTGTCCAGTGAAAAGATGACAACAATCTAATCTCCGTATAGGCATGTCTCTACTGTCACTCAGCCTGCCACAGACTCTCAGAAGCCCTGTAATAAATATTAATACCTGAATTCAGCAATCTATGCTATGATGTTAATGACTGCTACCATCTTTGCACATTGTGCTTACATTAATTTAAATGGTATCAGTTTCTTTAGATCAAAGGAAAGAATAGCAAATATGCAGATGGTGTCTAGAGGCCTGTTGGTACAGGTCAAAATTGGGGCTAAAACAACAGACCCTCCAGAGACGGCCATTCTGTCATTGGAAAATCATATATAATTTTATAATCTAATTGTGTGTGCTAGTCAGAGGGCAGGGGAAGAAGAGGATCAGAGCAGTATTTGTTACTTTCACAGAGGTACATAAAATAAGAAAACCTAAACCACATTACCCCGTTGGGTAATCTACAGTTAAAATGAGAAGGCATTCATTGTTGCCCCTATGATGAAATCAGGTTAGGACATGTTTATTAGCTACTTGTAATGTCATTATCATGTAATACAATTTATATTGTTCTGTGTCATCCCATGAGCAGAATGTTCTTTGTTTTAATATGAGTTGTTATATTTTAAAGTTTGCCTTCATAGTAAAAAAAGAAAAAGCTTTTAGGCCTTCAAAAATGTTATGTTTGTTCTTCTATTTCTTCCAACTCCTAAATTAGTATATTGTGATTTCAAAAACTAAGCAAATTACTAAAGTAAATGTGTTTAGATTTTATAATGGGCACATTAAACAGTGCAAGGTGTCATGATCATATGTGTCATGGAAAATAAAGAAAATTTGTCTTTGTCAGAGTTCTAAAAAACCAAGGCTGGGGATTTAGTCCTGAGTTCAATCCCCAGCACCAAAAAAATAGAAAAATAGAAATAAATAAAAATTTTAAAAAACCAAGTTCCCAGAAAAAAAAAAATCAAGTATTCCACCTGTTTGGCTTGTCTCTAGATGTCCCCCCTCAAAGCCTCATGCAGTCTTAGGTGGCTTTTTGGTAGGTGACTGGATGGAGGGTGTGTGATACGGGGGTTAAGGGTGCCCTGCCCTGGGTGTGGGTGGCACCACCTAAAGGGTGGGAAGCCTGAATGGACTATAAAGGCAGGCTTGTTTGTTGCTGCTGGCTGCCTTTTGCCTGCCCTGCCATGCCATGAACTATTTCTCCTCTCTGGTGCCCCTCTGCCATGACACCCTGCCTTGGAGCCAGCTGACTATGGGCTGAAAGCTCTCCAAACTGTAAGGTGAAATAAACCTCTGCTCCTTTAACTTTGGGTGTCAGGTATTTTGTCTCAGGAGTGAGAAAAGTAACTAGGACACTACCTGTTCCCACTATCAGCCTCATTCACTGCTTGATGAGCCTAACTAAACATTTTCCCTTCTGTTTCTCTCATTTTTACATTATTATTATTATTTCTTTATTGTTATTATTATTATTATTATTATTATTATTATTATTATTGGGTTAGCCAATAATAATGGGGGGATATCCATGTCAGGATTGTTTTAATGAAGGTATTGGATTTACTGCAAAAGAAGAGATTGGATTCCCAGTGTGTTGCAAATCTCAAAGCCGTCAACAATGGCATTGTGTGACTATCATCTTGATAGACATATGAGTCAAAACCACTAAAATCTAATTTAAAATGCTATAAAGTTGTTTACTTTTCTGTAAGGCATAAATGCTGGCAACACATGAAACTGGGTAATACTAGAACATCATCAGGAATTCACAACAGTGGTGAATGTTTTCTATTATTATGTTAGGAGTAAAAAGAAAAAAAATCCCACTTTACATTCTTCCAAAACTATGCATCTGAGGAAAAAGTTAAGAAAATCAAACTCCTTATCCAATTCTACTATCAAATGCCAAACACTAGGTTTTTGCCATCAATCAAGTTGTTGTCCTTTTCAGCTGTATTAGTAGCTCCATCAAAGGGTATTCTGCGAAACTACTCGCTTGTGTACAATTGTGACTCAAGATGGTGTGGAGGAAGAAATCCTACTTTCTTAATTCTTGCAGATTATCATTACATTTTATAATGCCTTTGAATTACTTCAAAGGAGTGAAAATAGAAAATTCATGGAAGATGTTCCAACAGTCAGATTTCTTGTTAAAACACATAGAAAAAAAGATAGTAGTTGATGCTAGTATCAGCTTCCATATTTGGCCCAGGCCTCTATAGGAAGAGCTCAGTCTTGCTCTCAGAATACCAGACTATCAAGTTAGCTGTGTAAATAGATGCATACTTAGGACATAGCTCTAGTCATTGTTCAGTTCTAGGTTTGTTGAGAAATATAGCTGGCTATATTCAAGCATCGAAAGATTCATTTGCCCTATTTTTGGAAAACAGAGTCAGAACCAGGAATAAGTCTTCAAGATGTCTAAAAATGGCCAGTATGCTGTGGGTGCAAACAAGTTAGGACTGATGCTTGCTGGAGATAATAGATGTGATTGCACCTCAGCACAATGTGTTGGTCAGTTTTTTTGTTGCTGGGACAAAATGCTTGACACCTACGACTTAAAGGAGGAAGCATTTAGTTTGGCTCATGGTTTCAGAGGTTTCAGTCCATGATAGTGGGCTCTAAATGTGGAGACATTTTAGATATTGACCATAACGTACACCTATTGAATACTGATTAGTTTGCCCTTCAAGAATAGCATTGAAATTGCAGCACCAGTATCAACATGGAAAGATGTCCAAGTTGTAACCAAGTGAGGGTAAAATTTGTATAATGGTAGGTATACCATGATTCTATTTAAAAATATTTAGAGGAAACTAATGTGACTTACAAAATGTTCCCCTAGGATTCGGGCAGGTATGTGCAGAACCTAAGCAAGGAGCACTCCCGAGAGTCTTATTCTCAAGTTCTAGTCTTCATTTGCTGCACTGCTTAACTCTTTCTTTCTTTAAATTCTGTAAAATCAAGGAATTAGGCCAGAAAGTCATTATATTATTCCAGTTATTCACTAAAAGTATAGGAGTATTATTCCTTGGTTTTCTTTTGTAAGGTAAGGGATTAAAAATACCTAGCTTGAAGATTGTAATGGGGCTTTAAAAAAGCAGGTTTGTGAACACACTTTGTAAATTGTGAATATAATATAATAACAGTAATTATTCATAGCTTGAAAAGGCCCATACTATAATTTATTAGTTGTTCATACTAGCCCTTCCTAGTTTTAGCTCATTTGGGGAAATTACCTACACAAACTTCATCATAAAACATAGAGTTTCATGTTTAAGGTTACTTTAGGAGCTAAAACATATCAAATGTCAGGCTCAGGCAGAAAAATCTGTCGCAGCACAGTTGACTTAATTAAACTTCTGAAAAGTGAATCCTATTTTCCCACTGATATCCTTAATGAAATCAGAATCACATTTCCTAGAAAACATTCAGTGGTTTAGATTGCAAACTTATTTTCTTATTTGAAGAATTATAGAAATTGGTTGAACAGTCTTTGCAGGTCTCTGTCAACTGAAAATAGTCCAGGATTCTGATTCTGTTTTAAGATTCAGTCCGGGACTTAGCCTCCCTAAAAGTAGAAGTGCTGTTGGATGAGTCTGATTTTCATGGTGTTTGGTTACGTGTATTTTTCTTTATGTCAGTCTGGTAAAGTTGAGTTTTCTCTAAATTCATTTCTGATTAAACTGTGTGGCTATCAAGGACAAAAATAGGATCTGTGATGTCACCTAGCAAATCATTCCATAGAAAGAGCTTCCTAAAATCCAGAGCTGTCTAGTAAATAAATCAGCAACCATAGGAACTTGAGTTTCTGTAAGAAGAGACAATAAAGAGATGATTGTTGTGAATGATTGTCCACTTCAGGTTAGAATATTTTGCTCATCTTTTATTTCCTTAAATGAATGATAGCTATTTTGGGAATACCTTTAAAATTTGGGTTGTTTCTAAATTTCTTGATATACTTTAAATTTCAATAGATGAATATTTTTAATAATTGAAGGAATAACATAGAGGAGTGTCCTGTATTTTTTAGTAAGTGGGGCTTTGGGTAGAAAAACTTTAATATCTTTTAACTGTGAAATTGTAGGAAAGGCTCATTTTTCTGTGGAAAGCTGATTTCAGCAGTAACGGAATACAATGTCATAGTGTTTTGTAATTGTTCATCACCTTTTCCTTTCTCCATATTGTTGTCAGTTTCCATTTCGATTTTTCTCTCTGTTTAAATGATTTTGTTTTGTTTTGTTTTGTTTTGTTTGAGACAGGGTCTCACTATGTCATTCAGGCTGGCCTTGAACTCACTATGTAGCCCAGACTGGTCTGGAACTTGCAGCAATCGCCTGTCTCAGCCTCCCGAGTGCTGGGATTACAGGCGGGTGCCACCACTCCCGGCTGTTTAGAAGGTTTTTCATGAAAAATTTTTCTTTCTTAGGTTACAACTTCATATTTAGAACTCTTGGGTTGAGAAATGTTTCTTCTCATTGCAAAACATCTAATCTGAAAGAAGTATACTATCAAGTCATCTTTCGTCAGTATGAGCCACATACGGCTTGCAAAAATGCCTGATTTTAAAATAATTGAAGTTTTGTATTATGGCAAATAAACCACTAATATAGTAATCTCTGACTTCTACAAAACTTATTTGCTTCAAATGAAATATACTTGAATTTTATATTATTCTGGAGTCCAACCCAGAACCCTGATCAGCTTCTGTCTGTGTTTCATACTCCGAGTCTCCATTCTTTGTAGGGTGGTAAGATCATTTTAATAGGCTATAAAATAGAATTTTTGGGAATAAATATAGGGTGAAAAAGAAAACATCAGAATACATTTAACAAAGTATTTTTCAAAAAAATTTTATTTCAGTGATTTAGATTTTCATGCATCTCTATAGATGTCATGGTACAAAATGTACTCCTCACAGCGGCTCTTGTGTACACAATAGTTTTGAGACTCTTTGTGCTAATGCTACAGTATGTTACTAGTGTCAAAGTCCACTCACTCTCCAACTTTCTTAGGTGTGCTTTCTCCACACTCCTACCAGCAGCAACTTAACCTTCATTCTGATAGAAAGTCAGGCTCACACAGGACAAACTGAAATTACTCGGTTCACAACTTCTCATTAGTAGTAAGGCGAACTGATGACCCAGTTGCCAAATTTCATGCACTGAGACCAACTGGAAATAAAGAAGTGCCAGATGCCCTTTATTTTACAGGCTGACTGATACTTCACAGCTCTGCAGGGCCTGACTCTGAGGACCTGTCCCTTTTCTGGCTTTATCTTTGTCTTCTTTCCGTCTTTATAGCCCACCATTACAGGCTGTCTTAGTCTTTTGCTTAGCACTTGGCAAACATGGAAGGCAAAGTTTACAAGAGTTAAATATTTCTAAGAATCTTGCTTTTAAAAGGTTGTTAAAAAGGAGCTCTTTCTTCTCCCTTCCTTACTTTTTCCCCTCCCTTTTCCCCACTCTCTAAAGGCCACAGGATAAGTCTTTAAGGCCACTTTTGTTAGACAAAGTGGTTTCTGTCTCCTTTAGATTGGGAAAGATTCTATGTGTGGTGGCGGTGGTCAGAATAAGTCAAAATAAAAGAGGATAAGAAATGTAAACAGCTTTAAGCTGCCTTTCTCTATTTTCTTTCAGTAGCTTTAAATAGCTGTAAATACTGATGTACGGTTCATAAGCAGAAGAAAAACTTGATTCTTACAAATATTTTATTCTTTCAACAGAAATAAAATGCTAAATGAATTTCACTTGGTAATATACTTTCCATTTACTGGTTCTTTTCAAAAATTTTTTTTTCTCCCCTCCATTTCTCTTGTCAGTATGGTGCACAGAGAACATTTGGCTTAAGGCTGAATCTATTTTCTCCCTTTTTTGTGTACTATCCTCTAGAGAAAGTATTATTAAAAGCAGACTTCTACAAAATTGATTTTAGCAGTAATTATTTTCTTTAAATATGAGAAGGATATTTTGATTTCCCAAATGCATATTAACAGAATTTTTGAACTGAATCTTTGTGTGGCTGAATTTTTCTTTTATCTTGACAGAAACATTACATTGTCTCCCAGAGAACCCTGAAGCTTGGGGTCCACGGTAAGTGTCTTGCATGAGATAAAACCAAAGATGTTGAGTTCATGTTTCTGTTCTGCTCTATCTCTTGTATGTTACTAATGTTTGAGCTGTGGGTGTGCTAAGTGTGTTTTTTTGCAAGCCCTGTGAAACCACTCTTCAGAGAGAACAAAGAGCAAGTTGAGTTTTCTTGGAGGGACCTGTGAGGGTGAATGAGACACTTTGCTTTTCTGGGCCTCCGTAACTACTACAGTATAAAGTAAGAACGTTCACATAAAAAAATCTCTGGACTTTGTTTCTTAAAATCTTTCCAGCAGTGTAAATTCTTTGATTCTTTTAGTCAATATTTAATCATTTAAAGTCAAACAAAACCAACTTTTACATCACTGTAGTGTTACAAACGCACTAGCTTTCTCTTACACTGCCTAGGGAATCTGTCTTAGATGTAGACTGGATTTCACTGTATTATATATAAATCCAAGCATTTGTTAATGAGAGCAAAACAGTACAGCTGACACTGGTTCAGTTATAATATAAACAATGTGAAGACACTGGAGGAGGTGTAAGAAAATCTCACAAGGCAAAGGGGCTGGGGATTTAGCTCAGAGGTCAGAGTGCTTGCCTAGCAAGCTCAAGGACCTGAGTTCGATCCCTGGCACCAAACAAACAAACAAAAAGAACAACAAGAAAATCTCACAAGGCAAAAGTGAAAACACCCTTTGAATTTCTCAAAAAAGACTCACAGCTTAGATGGTCATAATGGCAGCAGTTCATGCCAACAGGACACAACACAGTTTTGTCAGGGCACAGTAGTTTAGCTACAAATCTTGCATTTCTTCTAACAGTCATAAACAGTGAGATGAGTTTGCTTTTCCGAAGGCTAAAGTAAGGGGAAAGTTGCCAATACAATTACCCAAATAATTAATGAAAGCCCCTCCTCCTAGTAACAGCTGATTTAAACTGTTCTGCGTAGCCTGAGGCAGCAGGAAAACATGCTGCCATTATCTCTCTCTCACTGGAGAGCCCCTTACCTGCCACATTCCTGTGGATTGTTGAAACTAAAGGTCACTTCCCTCCAATGCTGAAAAGACAATGGGAACTAGAGTAGGCTGCTCAAGTAGAAGTCTTGGGAAGGTTTCACAAGACCTCATTCCGGCCCAGAAGTTAAAAGGGTAGAAAAAGAAAATAACGCTATCAAATTTTTGGAGCCTGGAGACACTCCCACCACCTCTGTCTTTGAAATAAGAGACACAGAAGGAGAAAGAAGTATTTGGGAAAGATACAAGAACTGTATTTTGCCAATTTCTTATTTCAATTTTACCAATCTTTTAAAAAGCCCTGTCTGACTGCCTATAGTATTTCTACCTAACTTAGCTGTCTCTGCCTCAGGTAGACCTAGAACCTTCCAGCAATGAAGCACAGAGACAGGATGAGACAATAAACTCATTTGACCTCACTGCCAGACTATATGAAATCCTTTCTGATGTTTCCTAGATCTGAGACAGTGTTTTCTAAAAATTGAATATATGAAGGTGTACAGCATAATGTTTTCATATGCATAGCGAAGTGATTACTATAGTCTAAAAAATTAACATGTCCATTAACCTTATAGTTACTTTTGGGGGGAGTGATTTTTTTTTTAAGGCAGTGTGTGTCTGTGCAGTTCAGGCTGGACTTGAACTCACTATGTAGTCAGGCTGGCCTCCAACTTGAGGCAATCCTCCTGTCTCAGCCTCCTGAGTGCTAAGATTACAGGCATGCACCACCACACCCGGCACATAGTTACTGTCTTGTGTACATCAAAAGTATCTAAAATCCATTTTTGTAAATTTCCAGTGTATAGTACATACAATATTACCTATAGTCCTGTACCTTACTTTTCTAAATTTATTCTATATAACTACAACTCTGTCCCCTTTGATTTACATCTTCTCATTTTCCCCATTCCTCTGTCCCAAATATTCAGTCTACTTTCTAAGTATTTGGGCTTTTCTCCATTTTTTTTTCCCCGAGTCCACATATAAGTGAGATCATTTGGTGCTCTATCTGTCTTACTTAGCATGGTTTCCTCTAGTTTCATCCATACTGTCACAAATGGAACAATCTCCCTCTTTTTAAAGGCTGAACAATATGTCATTGTGTCTATGTAGCACATTTTCTTTATCCATTCATCTGCTGATGGACACTTAGGTCATTTCCATATCTTGGATACTGTGAATGATGTTTCAGTGAGCATGGCGTACCGATATCTCTACGAGGTGATGATTTCATTTCCTTTGGGTACATGCCCAGCAGAGGGCTTGCTTGGTCATATGGGAGTTCTATTTTTAATTTATTTAGGAATCTTTATACTATTTTCCACAGTGACATTCTCACCAACAATGTACGTTTCCCCTTTGCCAACACTTATTATCTTTTTTATTTTTTATAAAATCCCGGACATGGTTGTATTTTATGACAGAATTTACTAACTATTAATGTTCTATGATTCACAATAATAAAATTTTTTGATGTTCATTCATTGAGGCAATATAGAAATTTCAAACCTGTTGGGGAAAGCTTAGTAAACTCTTCACACTTTCATTACCTTTAAATGTCCTGAACACAAACTGACTATTTGCTAAATAATACCTTGTGGTCCTGGGTTCAATATTGTTAAAACTTATTATCATGACAAAATTGACCAAAGAGAACTCTAAGCCATGCAGAGGAAACACTTCTGGAACTTTCCCTGAGCTGGTAGTCTTCAAATTAAAAAATTTATAAATAAAGACTTCATTGACTTCTTCATGGAATAGATGTTTTTCCCCTAAAAAGAAGTATTCATACAATTACTTGTACCCTGAGAACTCTCAGAAGGCATCTTTCTAGCAATTACAGGGCTATTTGCCGTGCTTACCGTCAATGTTAGCATACTATGACGTGCAATCCTATAGAAATAAAAGGGGATGCAAAGTTCCCAAACAGAAAATCCTGAAAGTCGAAAGGAGAGCCATCCTTACAGAGTAATCTAATGATAAAAAACAATGTCAGATTCACAGGCTCTTAGGAACTTTAAAGTTAAAATGCCTAAGTTTATAAATGAGAAAATTGCAGCCTATTATGCCATTTGCCTAGAATTGGTCTGTGTGTGTGTGTGTGTGTGTGTGTGTGTATGTGTGTGTGTGTGTGAAGAACCACTTCTTGCAACAAACATGCACCAAACATGGACTCTGTAGCAGGCAACTGTCCCTGCCCTCAACCCAAATTGTTCACACTCCAGTAGGGATGATGCCCAATACGCAGAAACACACTGAGTGACTGGTGCTTTGATAAAGTCACAAAGTGAGACTCAGAACACAGAGATCAAGAGGACTTTCTGGAGGCAAGGCGGGAGGTGTGCCCGAGATGAGTCTGGAAGGGGAAGGAGCTGGTCAGGACAAGAAGGGGTAGGGGAAAAGGAACCAGTTCCCTAAGGCTTCCTGGCAACCTCATTGGTTAGTCTATTATCAAAATATTTTGGTTATGAGGTCTGGAATTGTTTCGCTTCTTGGTGTGTTTTGTCTGTATTTCCAGGTTGGAACATGGTGCTAAAAGGAGAGACGCCTTGAAGGGAGGGAAATGCAAACTGACCACCTCTGAAGACGTTTCACACTGACCACAAGGGGGAGTAGGTTAGAGACTGCTGACTTTGGGCAAATTGCTCATCACACTGAGTCACCAGCAAGAAGCCGAGTGTTGTGGGGCAGAATCTGCCTGCAAAGACAGTGCTATTTGTGTATTGTTCATATTCTCAGATCTATGTCCTTTCCAATGACCATTTTAACATGTAGACCACACAAAGTATTCAGGAAGGGGAAAAAAAAGAATATGTAAAACAAATTCATTAATTTGAGCATTTATTGAGTTCCTATTATTTGCCATGTATACTTAAGAATAATAGTTTAATCCTATTTTTAATTATTTGTAAGGGGTTTGTCTTTAGCTTTTTTTTTTCTTTTTTCATTTATTCAGTCATTTATGCTGGTCCTAACTTGGAGGGATTCGCAGTCTAGAGAGAGAGTTATGGACAAGAGTATCCGTGCATAGGGGACGGAGCCCAGCTGACTGAAGCAGACCAATAAATTAGGTTTCTGATGAAAAGATGAAGAGCGATCAGAGAGCATCTTTAGAAAAGGCTGCATAAATGGCCACAAAGTCTTCAAAAGCAGGATTTCCAGATATTTTAGATTTGTATGTAGTGCCACAGTCTAGAGTTGGAGGGTGGAGGCAACTGCAATAGATTGAGAGAGAAATAGTCTAGGAGTCAGGACACACCCTGGAATTTTGACTTCACTACTTAATGTCTGGTTATGTTCAACAGCATAGTTGGTTAACGTAGGCCTTACAGTCTCCATCCACAGGGAATACTATCTGCTAATATTTGCTAAGTATCCAGTGACTGTTCTCAGAGATTTACATAGAAGCAGATGAATGGACCAGCAGTTTTTAGCCTTATTTTCCTGTAAAAGATCTCTTTCTGAAATGAAGTCTTGGGTAGCTCCCCAATACATAGCACAGATGAAAGGGGCGTACCTGTTTCATAAGTTGAAATATACGATTATCTCTCTACCTCTGAGTCTGACTCAGCTGGCAAAAATTGCTGCCCAAAACACACAGAGACCAATCACATTTTTCCCCATGAAGCAAACTGGCTCCTTGTCTATTTCCCAGCAAGACAAGTACCTAGTACTAACTATGAGCCCTAATTAGGTCTCTCTTTCAAGGAGTTTTTGTGGCCAAAGTTATTGTGACATCTGTAGCAGTCATAACTGCTTTGGGTTTCAGCCCAGACTTTCAGGGTATGAATCTGAGTATTTCTAGAAGTATCAGGTCAAGCTCAAGAAATTTTGGATGTCAGCAGAACTGAAATCCAGCGAATGGGCAAACCTGACAGGTTGTCACATTGTGTGTTTCAGCAGTTCTGCTCGGATAAAAAGAAGAGTTCTCATCATGCTCCTTACTCATGTGGACCTGGCCAGTTCGCATGTTGAATCTCATTTCTTGAACCAGAGATAAATGCTGCTTCCTTTCCAGCTGATGCCTTCTTTATTCCCTAGTTGGTTAACAAGTTTGTATCTTCACCACTTCTCATTTACCAGCAGGACTGTCTTTGCAGATGTATATCCCATGCAATTGCACAGAGCTGCACATTCAGGGGGTCCTGTGCTTAGTCTACTACTACACTGCTGTCATCTTGAAATTCTTAAATAATTTTATCTTTGAACTTATGTTTATGAGTGAAATCCAAGGGGCCGATGCAGCATGCATGTCGAGAGAGGAAATATGTACAATATACATGTCCACCATTGTTTCTTGCCATCCCAATAGGCACAGCATTGAAGATACTCATGGGTGAGGATCCCAGTGGACCCATGATGCAAAGGAGTTCGGCAAGCCCCAAAGCAAGTACAAAGTAAGGGTGCTATGTCGGTGCTATGTCTGTGTAAGCAGATATGCTGAACGCTCTAAGAGGCCAAATTCTCTGTTCAAACCTGAACTTGCTTCACACACAGAAAGAAGGTAATGGGGTTCTAAAAAAGATGAACTATCGAGGAATGCTAACATTCTGCTTTGTGAAAGACATGCTCCTTCTCTTTATAAGTCAACCACTTGTGCTAAAAATGATATAAAGAGAAAGGAAAAGATAGGGCAACTGGTGGGTCTTTCTTTTCCGATCCTTCCTTATATAAAGAGACTGAGGGTAGAGTGTTAGAGAATCTGTAGATATAAAGAAGTAAAATAAACTAATAGTTAAACTAATTTTGTACAGCTTTTCCATTATTCTGGCAAGAACAAAATACATATGGCATGCATAAGTCACAAAATAGAAATCGTGTAATTTTGGTGATAGTACATATGAGTTAAATGTTCTTATATTGTAATTTAAACCAGAGTTGCATGATATCAAATAAATAGTAAAATGTATAATAATTTTTTATTTAGAACAACATTAAATAACAGGGAACATGAGATGAAATATTTATGACTAAATCTAAAAATATATGTAAGATATCATATGCATATAAGGAAAACCACAAAACTCTAGTGAAAGAAACCAAAGCAGATCTAAATAAATGGAGAAATACTCCATGTTTATGGATAAGAACACTTGATGATGTTAAGATTTCAGCTTATCTCAAATTGGTCTGTAGATTCTATGTACTTCCAATCAAAATCCAAGCAAGCTGTTTTTTAATTTTTATATGACGATGCAAAAGATCCAGAACAGTGAGCAAATTATTGAAGAACAAAGTCAGAGGCTAGGCATTCTTCAGCAAGAATTACTGTAAAATTATAGGATTCAAGACAATGTGGTATTGGTGAAAGAACAAATAGGACAATGGAACAGAATAGAGAAGCTAGAAAAACACCATACAAATAGAGTCTACTGATCTTTGAAAAGCAAAATTAATATTGGAGAAAGGACAATCCTTTCCACAGCTGGTACTGGAATAACTGGATATCCACATGCAAAAATTCCAAAATACGAGAACACTCCCAAAACAAAAACCTAGAATCTGATCTTATGCCTTACAAAAAAATTATCTCTAAAGGGATCTTAGAACTAAATGTAAAAATGCAAACTATAAAACTTCTGGAAGATGACATAGGAAATCTAGGTGACCTTTAGTTAGATAATGAGTTATTAGATACAACACCAAAAGAGTAATTGTTGAAAAATAAAATTGATTTGTATTTCATTAAAACTAAAAACTTCTGCTTTGTGAAAGACACCATTAAGAGAACGAAGACAAGCCACAGACTGAGGGAAAATATTTGTAAAAGACATATCTTAGAAAGGACTGTCATCCAAAATATACAAGGAATTCTTAAAACCCAACAATAAGAAAGGAAACAATCCAATTAAAAAGTGGGCAAAAGATCTGAAGAAATATCTCATCAAAGAAGGTATGCAGATGCAAATAAGCCTATGAAAAGATAGTCTACATCATGTGTCATTAGGGAATTGCAAATAGAATGGATAAAGTCCAAAACATCAACAACATCAAATTCTGGCAAGTATGTGGAGGAACAGGAACTCTCATTAATTGCTGGTGTGTGTGTATACACAATGATGTAGCCACTTTGGGGGACAAGTTTCTGACAAAGTTAAATATGGTCTCACCATATGATCCAGCAATTACATACCTAAGTATTTATCCAAATGAAATGAAAACTTACACACACACACACACACACACACACACACACACACAGCACATGAATGTTCATAACAATTTTATTCATAGTTGCCAAAAATTGGAAGCAACCAAGATCTTCAGTAAACAAGTGAATAAACAAACTTGGTGCATCTATTCAAGGGAATTCAGAAATAAAAAAAAGAACTATTTATCAAGCCATAAAAATCACAGAGGAGAAACCTTAAATTCAATATCGCTAATTAAAAGAAATCAGTCTGAGAAAACTACATACTGTATTATTCTAACATTTGAGAAAAGGCAAATGTGTAGAGATGGTGAAAAGATCAGTGGCTCCCAGGGGTTGGAGGAAGAGTGGGCAAGAACTGAGTAGGTGGAACACAGGAGTCCCGTGAGCAGTTCAGCTGCTCTGTATAATACTACCATGATGCGTACATGGCACTATGCAAGCTTCAAAACCCACAGCACTATACGACACTGTGAGTGAACTGAATGTAAACCATGCACTTTAGTTAATAACTTATATATCAGTATTTGTCTGTTAAATACAACAAACGTAGGGCTGAGGATTTAGCTCAGTGGTTAGAATGGTTGGCTTGCAAGCACAAGGCCCAGAGTTCGATCCCCAGCACCACAAAAAAAAAAACCAACCAATGTACAACGCTAATGCAAGATATTAATAATATTGCTAATGCAAGATATTAATTGGAGAAAGGAGTTACATGGAAACTCTCTGTACTTTCTGCTTGACTTTTCTACAAGTCTAAAACTGCTCTAAAAAATAGTCTATTAATTAAAAACAACAACACCATGACAAGCTGAGAGAAAGCATGGAAGGAAAAGTTTCTTATTTTAGTACCTGTGACAGCAATTTTTCTTGACTTTTGAAGAAAAAAATCTGACATTTTCACTTCTCCATGGAGCCTAAAAATTATGCAGCTAGCCCTGTTTCTCATTTGGTGCAAATAAAACTATCTAATGTTTATTAAGCACATTCTATGTGCGCTGGGCGTTATGATAAGTACTGCTCATACGTTATTTCATTTCAAATTCACGACTACTCTAAAGCAGGTAATATTTTGAACCCATTTACAAATAAGGATTTCAAGGCTTAAAGAAGCTGAGCATCTTGATCAAAGTCACTCAGCTAGTAGAAGAATAAGATTAAAATCAAGCCAACTAATTCCTCACTCCTAACGACCAGCTCCAAGCACCACCTGCAAGCACCGCCATCTGAGATTTCAAGCTTTCTGATGCACTTCTTTAGCTGTGCTATTGACGGCCAGCCATAAATCTCACTGATTGCAATGCTCAGGCGTTTGCCAAATGGATAGTCCTGGGACTTTAATCTTCTTGCATGTAATATGGGATATTCCCAACCAGCAGATAGAGCACTTTTAACAAAAAAAACCTCAAATTCTTTGGATGACGCCAGCTGCGTTAATGTACAAGAGTCTTATGACTATTGTGGACAACATTTCTTTAGAGACCTATAAATCATGAAGGAATTAATTTTCTTGAAAAAAGCATGTAAATATATATACAGACCTGGGCAATCTTGATTTTTGAACTCAGACAATACACTCTAGACTCGAACACGAATAACAAAAAAAAAAAAATTGAAATTAATCCTCTTAGTTTCTTTGGGTAAGTTCTTTTCTACACTTCCCTGCTTTCCTTTTCACTTGCTCAGCACATAGCTATGGGGTTAAGCAAAGGATACCTTTTCATCTCTGTGGGTTTTGAGGCACAGTTGTCTGTACAAAGTTCAGGGCTGTCTGCCAATCCCATAGGCTTTCACTCTGAGGCACAGATGTATGCCTCAACTTACCGCATCGACTCAGCTCTGGGATACCAATCTTTCTCATATTAACAAATGATCTCAAAAGGAATCTGATATGAACACGTCTATCCAAATGGGCTCTGTACTTCTGACCAAAAACCACATCTAACCGAATGGCTGAGTTGGTAGAGAAGGCACTCAAGCCTTTGGTGGTTTGAAGTAGATGTTTTTAATCTTGTTGTGAGGAAGCCAGCTAGCCTATACATCTCTGTGTCTTTGGTGTATGATGGAAGCAGGGGGATATGTTATGATAAAAATCTCAATTATGCCTTCCACCATCTGTTAATAGCATGTGCTTGTGGACACGTTGCCAGGAAATACTGAGAACAAAGGAATGAAAGGCCCTCATTCCAGAGAAATGTCTCTCAGCTCACACTGTGGCTCCCCGGTTTGGTTACAGATGTGTCACTCTCCTCAGCACCCAGCCCCAAGTAGCACCGAGGGCCACAGCCTTGGGGGAAGCTAGAATTACCCCAGTCTATTTGAGAAGATGAACGCAGTGCAAAGCAACATTGATGTTTTTCTCACAAATCTCTAAAATTAAAACAGAGACAGAGAAACGTCTAGTTCCCAATTTATATATGTATACAAGACTGACTTACTGACAAGGCCATCTTAAAAATACCAAGCTCCTAGGGAATGGCACCCACATGGCATGTCTTGAATCAAGCTTTAATTTTAATTAAAACTTAAATATGTGTGTAGGAACCAGAGTACTTGATCATGTCTGGGGATTGTTTCGCTTTCGAAATGATTGAGAGTAACTACAGCAGACATGAAATTATTGTGAAATAAGCAACAACTTTGTGGAGATCACTCGAAGCCAAATATAAAAGAATACACAGAACCACAGTTTCCACTTCTAGCTAACTGAACTAGGATCAGAGTCATAAGTTAATGAAAATATGACTATCATAGTAAGGTGTGTTTACTTTCTAATATGATCCTAGAAAAGAATAAGGACCTTTAAGAGTTGTTTCTACAGCAACATAAAATGAAATTTATTGAGTTCCAGGAAACTGACATTGTATAACAAAAGATCTCTGATTTTCTCATTATAACAATAGGGGATGGTGTCATGCGGACATTCAGAAATTCCTCAGCAGAAGTCAGAAATGTGTCTGCAAGATGTGCTTTATACATCTATGTGTAAAATAAAACAAAATTGAAGCCTTGTTTTTGTTCCCAAGCATCTCTTTGACACTACCTTTGAGTTGTCTTCAGCTACCACCATCACATGTCACCCTTCTGCACTCACCTTGCCTAAACTCACTTCCTTACCCTCCAGCAAATGTTCCTCCGCCTCAGTCTCCAGGTGCTGCTTTTCTTTGCCAGGGGAGCCAAAAGCTCTCCCAGGTTCCCTGCAGTGTGGCTGCTTACAAGAGGTAGGTCACTTTCACCATCTTGATTAGAATAAAATCTATGCAATCTGCTCATGGAAGTGAAGAAAATCGATGCTGCCAAAGTGAAAGACCATGACATGGCTTCTTAGTGTAGCTGCTAGGAACAGAACTTTCAATCCTCATTTCTAGTATTTCTCATTCTAGTATTTCGTCTACCACCTTTACTGCCTTTCCTGCCTCCATCTTTCCTGCTCAGTCCTCATTCCCTCCCCGATCCTACCAAAATTCCTGGTGGCCAGAGAATTGTGGTAGTTATTCCTCATCCTCTTTCTCACAGTACTGAGAGAGTAAAGAACAGAAAGTACTTCCACTGACTCTCCCTCTCTCCTGTCCCTCTGTCACCCCTGCACATAAAATAAAGAATGTTAATACCTAGGTACATCATTTTTTTCAGGTGGGTTTTTAAATTAAGAAAAGTAACACCTACTTCTTGTAGAATACTTGAAAGATAAAATTTTAATGAATAGAACAAAAAAAAAATCACAAACCAAAAATAATGGCTGGGGAGGCACTGATCTATTTTCTTTCTTATTTTTTTCAATATATAGCTATATGTTTTAACATTCTCGGAGCTGTACTAGAGATGTAGTTTTGCGCTCGGTTTTTTTCTCATATCCCTAAAATGATTTAAAAGTGCAAATGTGATAATTGCCTTCTGTTTTACTATATACTAAATATGGAAAACATTTCAGACTCCATGTACTAGCTAGTAGTTTTTAATCCACTCTGTCTTGGTGGTGTGCTAGTAAACTGGCTGTCTGGGTGAGCGCCTGATTTGTAATATTTGCCAATTTCTCTGGTGTAAATATCCCCACTGTGCCTGATTTCAACAGTTACCTCACAAAAATTCCTAAAAATGTAACAAACATCTCTCATAAACTGGTACGGATCGGTGCCAACAAACCACTAACTACAAAAGGTGATTGAAATATATGGTGAATGTTTAAATTTTAAAAATTCATTAAGTAAAAGACATATTGCCATTAATCCCCTTCAAAAGACTCCCCCTCACTTATCCTGTCGTTCTTTCCACTTTCTGAAGCAGTTCGGGAAGTTCTCCTCTGTGTCTTTACACAGTGTGATAAAAACTACAGTAAATGCTGCTGCTGAGTGCCATCCAAGGGAAAGGCAAGCTCGTAAAAACATTACAGTATGTCCACATCCACCTTATTCACCACAGCTGGCAGCCTGCAACTTCTGGCCCTTCCCCAAAGTCAAAATAACCATGAAAGGTAAACGCTTTGAGTCAATTCACAACATCAAGGCAACCACAACAGCACAACCAAAGACATGAACGAGGACTTCCAACACTGCTTCAGAAAGTGGGAAGAATGATTGCGCTGTGTTTGAAGCGAGAGAGAATACTGTGAGGGAGATTAGTGGCAACGTATATTTTACTATAATAAATTTTTAATAAAGTTTTAAACATTCACTGTAGTTTTGATCACACAGCATATATGTTAAATATTATAAAAGTGCCAGGTCTCTGCCCTCAAGAAGTCAACTAAGGTGACAAAGACCCATGATAAACAAAGAAATGCCCTCTAAACCCGCGGTTGCTTCTGTTTGATCCCTGAATAGCTCATCTACCTGCGCTCCAAGCTGATCATGTTTACTTCACAGACTGACCTGCCTATAGTAATGACCGCAGACAAAGACTGGAAACCACTTGAAATATCCTTCAATACTTTTCAGTTCCTTACCCTGGTCCCTCTAAATTACTTTCCCTAGTCTTTTACTTCCTGCTTTTCATTACCATTCAATCCTAGTGGCCTCCAGCTGTATAACTTCCGTTCAGGTGTGGTTACGTATGTTTTGAACACGGAAAAGGACAGTTGATCTGAAAACTAGAAAACAAAACAAAACTAATGTGGAGCTCTGTGGGTAGGTGGAAAGAGCTTTCAAGTTATCTGTTCCCTGATTGCTGACTTACTCCAAAAAAAGGTCTGAAAACTGTAAGTTGAAATGCAGAGCTATTCTGAATGGGATTCCAAAGGCCACTGCTTCAAAATAAATATTTTTAATTTGTATTTGTTGCATTCCATATGTCACCACATTATTATAATCCTTGGTCTGTTTAGCTAAGTAGAAAGTTAAGTTGAAATTTCAGATTCCATATGAATTTATCTTTCCCACAAAACCTAAGGCAGCACTTACATGGGATGGGACTTCTTAACACGCACTTACTGCCTTAATGAAGGCCGATACGAGTACAAAATGTACAGCTGTAGGGAAAATGCTGTTTGGAAATTAGTTATGTCATAAATAAAGCTTAAGAATGCAAAGGACCTGGGTTGAAATCACAGTTCCCTGTTTGCTTGCTGTGTGAACTTCAACAAAATTATTTAATCTTTTTGGTCTTCCTTTTCCTCTTTTAAATATGTAACAATATCTTCCTTCGTAGGGTAGTTGTGTGATATTGCATTTGTCTCCTACTACATAACAAACTACCCAAAACTTAGTGCCTTAATACAGCCATTCATTTAGCTTCCATTATTGTAGGTCAAGAATTTGGGAGGAGCTCAGCTGGGCAACTTGTCTCTGTTCCACACAGTATTGTCTGACTGGGGTTGGAGGGTCCACGACGTACAGCCAATTTATATATCTATATGTACAAGTGCCTTGGTGCTTCCTGGCCTCCTTCTTCTCCTCTCCTCCTGCTGTCTCTTACACTCTAAGGGTAGAAGCTGACAAATATCCTGTAAAGGGCCAAAGAGTAAAAACAATGTGATCTTTGTCATAACTGTTCAGTTCTGTTACTCAGCATGAAAGCAACCACAGACAACAGATGAACAAATGAGTGTGACCCTGTTTCTCTAAAATTTTATGATATTGCACTTTAAACTCTATATGCCTTTCACATATCACAAAATATTAGTCTTATAATGCCTCCCAACCTTTCAAAATTGTAAAAAACATTCTTAGCTCATAGGGCAGAGGCGGCTGAACTGAATTTAGCTCTCAGGCTGTAGTTTACTGACCCTCCTTAGGGTCATTCCTTGTATCTTGGCTTCTCTCAACACGGTGGTCCCAGAGCGGTCACACTTCTTATACAATAACTGGCTTCCAACAGCAAGTATTCTGAGAAGCAGGAAGTAGAAGAACGTCAGATTTTAAGGGCTGCTACTGAAACTGGCACAATGGAACTTTTACCATGTTTTCTTGGTCAAAACAGTCACAGAGTCCCCCTAGATTGGAGGAAGTTGAGAAACAATTTCTCTTCTTACTAGGAGAATGACTAGGTCTCATTGTAGAACCTCATGTGGAAGAGCAATAGTCTTGAGGCAAGAGATACAATTAACTCCTCGAGGATCAAGAATGTTTATAAAGCATCTGCCCCACGGTATGCACTCAATGAATGATGACTCATACTGCTATTAATAGTGTCACTACTAACTTTGAAAGGGGAACAAATAGCACAGAGATTTCTACTGAGCTTCTTAAAGGAGAAAGGTAGTGAAATTGTCAAAAAAAAAAAATAGGCTTTTGAGAAATTCTAACTTGTATTTTCTCATCTGGAATAATGAGCCTCGTAATAGTACCTATCTTCCAGCATTGTTTTGAGTAGTTAATAAAATAATATGTAAATAGAGAACAAAATAAAAAAAAATAAGTAGGGAGATAGATTTTGTTCCAATGGGAAGGAGAGCAAGAGATGGGAAGAAGGAACAGGAAGGGAGGGAAAGGGGATAAAAAAATTAAGATGTGTTATGTACATTTACCAACTCGCCACAAGAAATGTAATCATTATATAATGCAAACACATATCAATAAAAAATAAAAACTAAAAAAAAGAAAAAATGGTATATAAAAATACTTAGAAAATTCGTGTTACAAATGTGATAACTGTTAATTGTTACTGTGATTATTATTATTTTACGTCGTGGTTTGGAAATAACTTAATGTTGTTTGTTATCATAGGCATCCCTAGGAATCCTAAACCTGAACTCTAAAATCTATCAAGATGCCAAAACACAGAGATTAATAGCTCTAGGAATATGGAACTGATACATTTGAGAGAAAAATTTTTTTTAAAAACTGAGGCTTTTAAAAAAACTATGTGTGTAATAAATAAAATGGTAAGTACAAATAAATGAACACATATATGTAGATCCAGACATGTTCACAAGCTAATCAAATTGTGAGATAAATTTTCCATTTGATTTACATTTTTAAAAAACGAATAAACATACTGTAGGTGCATTTTGTAGAAGTAAAATGTTAGGCAAATGTAAAGTGCTGATATTTGTCACTATAGCAGTAATTGCATATCAGAAAAGAAAGTGATTCAGAATCGTAACAGGGTGCAACCTGAAGCTTTGGGGGTGTGTCGATGCATACTGGCTTCAACCGGCGAGTTTCTAAAATAAGGCGGCAAACAGATAAAAGGATCAAGACATGAATAAAAGCTCCAAACAACTGCAAATAAACTAGATTCTCAAGTAATAAATCTTGAGTCTTGCTGTTTGATCATCCTTATCAGGCAGAAGCCTGAGAAAATAAAAGCACTCTCCATCCTGCCCAGAAGGTCAAGGACACACTTGGTATCCTCAGCCTCACATTCCTAAGGGGAAGACGCTACTGAAAAGGCGAAGAATGACTGCCTGGTGGGGATAAACCACTGCTGGAAGCATTGCTTCCACTGGACCACAGTAAGGCAGCATGGAGCAGTTTGATGTCATTCGGCCGTTAAACAGAATCAGTGTAAATGATATATGCCATAACATAAGCTAAGACAAATAATATCAAGTATGTAAAATGTGATAGGGGAACCAAAAGAGGGGGAGAGGAGAGGGAAGGGTAAGGGATTAGGAAAAAAACAAGCCGTAACATGACCACTCCCCAAAACAATTGTAAACTGTGTTAATTGCAAACATGTACTAATAAAATTAAATTAAATTAAAAGAAAGATTCTCAACATACTGTATTGTTAAGTGAGAAAAACAGCGGCAAAGCTGTAAGTATAATGTGATATGATTTTTATCAAGCAACACAAGATAAATATACATGGAAAAAACATCACAAGACCTTGCCAAGCATAATGGAAATTGTCTCTGTATAGCAGGATTTAAAATGACTTATTGACCTGTTTCCTTTGACTTTCATTGTTTTCCAATTTTTCTGCTGTATTTGTTGTTTCTAAAATAGAAAAGTTATTTTAAAACATAACTAGAACAGAAAGAGGTAAGCAAATAATAAAATAATATTGAATAAATAAAACGTTTATTTTATTTGCCAGGAATTGCTAAACAAACCAGTGCTCTTAGTGTATTATATTTCAATGCAGTCACAATATGCTATGTCAAAAGTTTAATTTTATTTTTATATGAGACTCAATTAGAAAATATTACAACTATTGTATAGCTATTAGGTATTGTTATACATCATCAACTAATCAAAATTTATCCCCCTGAAATGCCTGTAAAATCATAATTTTCAACATAGAGACTTTTAGTAATCTTGAGTCTTGTGGCTTACGTCATTTAAAAGTCTTTTTTAAAAAATACTATTATGGGTTGGGGATTTAGCTCAGCAGTAGTGCACTTGCCTAAGAAGTGCAAGGCTGTGAGCTCCATCTCCAGCACACAAAAACAAAAACTATCATGAGAGAAACCGTATCACCATGTGTGAATTATGAAGTCTATTCAAACAGGCTGTAGCGGGCCAGGTGTGGTGGTGCATATCTGTAATCTTGGCACTCTGGGCAGGAGCATCACAAGTTTGAGCCCATCCCGAGCAACTTAGTAATTAACAAGACCCTATTTCAAAATAAAAAATAAAAAAGGGCTGGGAATATAGCTTAGTGGGAAGGCCTTTGCTTCAGTCTCTAGTGTCACCAAAAACAAACAAATAAACAAAGAGGCTGTAGTGAGTTTCGCACAGAATGGAATCAATTAAATCAACAAGATACACACTATTCCATCGGGGAGAAAAGCCATTGAAGATCAAATTTCTGAGCCCCTTCAGGTTGTGTTGGCACCTGAGACACCCCAATTTGGCAAGGCAGTTGCTGCATCCTTGATTTCTTTATCTTTGGCACCTAGTGCACGGTACGTGGTATTTCCCTTTAAATATACAATGAAGGGGACCAAAGTCTTGCTCACAGGCAGTGAACGTGCTAAAAGTAACTCCAGGTCTGTACTGCAGAAACATAATTTTGATTTAGACTTGCACCAACACACGACACCATTAGTTACTAGTAAACAGATAAGATTATCACTGTTGATAAGAAGCAACCATCATTTCCTTACACTTGTTCTTTGCGTGATTAGTCACTAACCAGTCACAGGCTATCCATGTTGGAAGGCAGAAAAAACTCCTCGATTGCTGAAGGCACTTGGTAAGTGATGTATTCTTGTCCTTACAGACTTTGTCCACATCAAACTGTTGCTGAGCACTCTGTAAATTGGGAACTTGGCTCATGAGTGCCAATCCCCACGGATCCCCATGAACCAGGAACTGACACTGTTTTTCCCACGTTAAAAGCAAACCTAGGAAGAAGGACCCCTTCATACGTACATGTCCATTTGCCTCAGTCAGAATGGAGATGCATATACTGATCACTCAAATTCTCATCCAACTTCACTGAAATTTTGTATTTATTCACTTTCACATTAATAAAATAAATATTTGTTAAGTACTGACAATATACAAAAGTCTGTGCTAAATTCTCTGTGGATATAAGCTTGTAAAAGACATACCTCTAATCCTCAATAAATGTACATTGCATGCCAGTTTGTGGTCTTGTTAGTACAGGCGATTTCTCTTTTTTTGTATGTGTGCCGGGGATCGAACTCAGGGCCTTGTGCTTGCAAGGCAAGCACTCCAACCACTGAACTAAATCCCCAACCAGGCAATTTCTCTTTGAAGGAATAATTTCAGCCAGGCCAGTGGCCTACTTATTTCAAGAAATATTTGAAATATTTGCTTAACTTTTGTGTGATTTTTTTTTTAAACTACAGAGTTCTATATAGGAAATTTAAACTGTTAATCCTTGTGTACAAAGTTAAGTTCCTGGAGTTCTTCCTTAGGACACTAGGTGTTAGGAAATGGGGGCGGGGGGAGCAGTTGGCTTTCTGAAGAGAAAACTTAACCCATGTGGACAGTGTGAGTTAATATAAACAGCCATTCATCAAAGTGACAAGTGAAGAAATACAACACAGCTACTAGGGAACACGCAGACACAGGCCCATGCTGAGATTTTCCTTAACCAGTTGTATACTCCAGTTTCTTCTTTATTTCTCAACTCCTGAATCTTCTCTTTGTATTCCCACTCTTCTGCTCAGACTGCTGTATTATTGTTCTACGATACCTCTGGCAACACAGTGTAATTTCCTTCGGAGACCAATATGAGTTGTTTAATGTCTATTTGGAAACTCTAATGCACACGTCATAAAGGGACAGAGAGGGGTATTTGTAGAGGACATCCAGGAAGAGGAGCTCTGCCGGCACCAGGTCCCAAAGGAAGAATCAAGTTCTCTAGCAAATAATGGCAGCAATAATCTCAGCCCAATTTTTCTTACCATTGATTTTCATTTACTTCCATGCTTTTAATTAAATTATGCCAAGATACCACGGCAGACTGTGAGAGTCCCAGAGAGACAAGATCTATGTTGAGCAGAAAGAAGCCCCAAACAGGAGAACTCTAAAAACAAAGATAGCACAAATGAGAGGGTATAAAACATTCACATTCTAATTCTTTTCTTAAAAGAAACAGTCCTCAGAGGCAAGAAGAATAAATACTAGTGGCAAAAATAAAACCTCACACAATAGAAAAAGGAGATTTAGGCACTAAAACTGGGAGTAAAAAGGCCATGAAAATAAGTACCAAAGTGCACATAAAAATACAGTAAAAAACAACAAAATAGTAAAGGCACCTTTTGAACGAAAAGAAAAGGAGTGAAAAAAGGATTATAAAGACCCAGAAACAGAAATCTGAACGCAAAGAGAATTTACAACTTCAAGATGTGGGGACTTTGAAAACGAGTGGACAACGAGAAGAAATGGGGACGGGTTAACTGGTATCTAAAATAATTCCTTCAAAAATCATAAATAAAAAAACAACATTTTGCATAGAATAATAACTACACAGAAACTTTCAGAGTTACAGTTTCTCAGTGTTAAAATACTCAGCAAACTGCTTTTTCCCTTACTTGAAACTCCACAGCAAAAGTATTCCTTTTATTTTATTTTATTATTATTTTTTTTTACCAAGAACACATATTGGTACATTGTATACATAATGATCGAATTTATCATGGTTATTTTGTACCTGTACATAATGCATCTTGGTTTCCCCCCCTTCCCCACCCCTCCCTTCTGCTCCCTCCTTCCCTATTTACAGCGGGTTTGTTTATATTTTTCCATTTTCTCCCTTTCCCCTTTCTTTACTTTTTCCCTTCCTACTTTTCCCTCTTCTCCCTTTCTAGTTCTCCTCTCTTTTGAATATTATCTTCCTTTTCTATAATACCTATTACACCTCTTTGTCCTTATTTACACTTATGGTTTCTCATATCAGAGAAACAATTCAATGTGTACTCATTAAGTGTCTGATTTATTTCACTGAAGAGTATGTTCTCAAGGTACATCCATTTACTACAAATGTCTCTAGTTTATCCTTTTTTATGACAGAGTAGTACCCATTGTGTAGAAAAACCAGATCTTCTGTAGCCATTCATTAGTTGTTGGGCATTTAGTTTGTCTCCAAGACTTAGCTATTACAAATTGTGTTGTTATGAACAAGGTTGTGTATATATCACTCCTTGAGATGAGACTGTGGTCGTGTGTGCTGTTTTGTTTTTGTTTGTTTGTTTGTTTGTTTGTTTTGTGTGTGTATGTCTGCTGTTTAAACCAGGAAAGTTGTCCTACTTCGGAAAAACCAAAGATTCTCTGCTTTAGGTGAAAAGGAAACAAGCTTACAACAGTTGCCCAGAATGAGACGGAATAAAAGCATCTCACTGAGGCTCAGCACACATTAATCCCACCACTGGTTCAGTTAGTCCCTCTTTCTGTGCTATCGGCCATTCTGAGGCATCTGCTTGGCAACTTGATGTCATTGATGTAACTAGGGCTGGGATCACTAGGTGTTGCTTGGATACTGTGTAAGTCTCTAAAGTCTGAAATAAGTGGGACAGCAGGACAAATTCTGGATGAGAACTAGCACTCTGTGTAGCTTAGGTTAGGACATTAGTGGAGCATGAAAGCCAATGATTGGCAATGCATGGGACACTGAGGGACATGTTTCTCTAGAAAACACTTTCCTCGTCTCCCACTTCTTTGAAGATCTAGAATGTAGGTCCTCTCTGATTTGGCCCATCCACACACTCTCAGAGACTTGGGACATCACTGCAGTGTTGCGTTTACCCACAAGGTAGATAAGTGGGTGTTTAATCATTGAGTAAAACCAAGCATGTCCTGTATGAGGAAATGATACCCTGAGCTTAAGGTTCTACCCCAAATTTTAATGATGCTGGCGTAGGTCTAGTGACTACACGCTAAGTGGTGGCCTCTTGAAGGAAGGGAAAGGGCCAGAAAGTAGGCTTTAGCACTCCAAGCTCCAGAGCTGTTTTGCACCATGCACGTGTTCATGGGAAGCCCGTTTTGCATGGCAGCAAGTCCATAATGAAATTTTGTTCAGGAAGTGAATGAATCATTGACCAAATGATTGTCCTAAAGTCTCTCAAAACATGAGGGAGTTGTACCACCTCCAGCATCTCCTGACCGTCAGTCTCCCAGTCCACTAGGGTACAGTCAGGTAGGCCATATTCTAAAGATGGTAACATTTTGACCTTTGACCCCCCCTTCTCTGTCACTTTCTCTTACCATCTGAGAACATCATTCAATATGAAGTCTAAGTACTTATGTGTTTCCTCTCATATATATATTTTAAATCAACTATTTTTGGAGCACTTTGAAGTTCACAGGAATACTGAGCAGAAGGTATAGCATTTCCATATGCCCATGCCACCATGAATGCACAGCCTCCCCAACCACCAAAATCCTGCCACAGAGTGGTGTGTATGTCATCAGAGGAACATCCGGCGACATGCCATTATCATGAAGTCCATCACGTCGCTTACGAGGTTCACTCTTAACGTTACGTATCTTACAGGTTTTGATGTGTATGATGGCACATATCTGCTGGTACAATAAGTAGTGTGCAGAATTTCATGGCCTGAAAATCCCCTGTACTACCCTTATTCACCCCTACTTGCTCCTAATCCCTGGCAACCACTGATCGTTTTACTCTCTGCATAGTTTTGCAGAATGTCGTATAGTTGGAATTATATAATACGTAGACTTTCAGATTGGCTTCTTTCAACTAGTATTCACTTAAATTTCTTCCATATCTTTTTATGACTTGAAACCTAATTTCTTTTTAGCACTAGTTTTCCACTTTCTAGAGTTACTACAACGTATTTATCAATCCAACTGTAGAAGGACATCTCGATTGTTTCCAAGCTTTGGCAATTATGAATAAAACTACTGTAGATATTCATATTTTTGTGTGGCCATAAACTCCTTTAAATTCCTCTGTGTAATTATATGGAACCCAATTGCTGCATCATATGGTTAAGAGTGTATTCAGTTTTGTAAGAAAGTGCCAAATGTAGTCAGGCACTGTGGATCACTCCGTAATCCCAGCCCTCCAGGAGGCTGAGGAAAGAGGATTGATCACAAGTTCAACCACAACCTGAGCAATTCAGTGACTTAGCGAGACCAGGTCACAAAATTTTAAAAGGGTGGGGGTGGTTAGCTAGGAATGTAGGTCAGTGGAAAGGCCCTGACCTCAGTCCTCAGTGCCGAAGTGTGGGTGGGGGAGAAGGAAGGGAGGAAGGAAGAGCCATATTGTCTTCAAGAACAGTTATACTACTCTGGATTCTCAACAGCAATGAGAGTTCTTGTTGCTCCACATTCTTGCCAGCCCTTGGTGTTGCCAGCCAGTGTTTAAGATGTTTGCTGGCCACCCTAATAGATGTATAGTGCTATCATTATTGTTTTTCAATTGTAGTTCTCTAATGAAAAACGATGCTGAACATCTTTTCATATCCTTATTTGCCATCTGCAAATCTTTGATGATTCCTGACTTTTGCCCATTTTTAAATCAGGTTGATTTTTTATTGCTGAGTTTTAAGAGTTCTTAGTATACTTTGGATAATGGTTCTAGTTCTTCATAAGATATTGTCTTCAAATATTTTCTCCTAATCTGTGGCTTGTCTTCTCATTCTCTTAACCCTCGTGTATCAACAGATGAGAGCCAGAGGAGAGATAGTGCTTCATCCACGACGGTTTCTAAACTTTAGCACTATTGACTCGTTAGGCTGGAGAAGGTCTTTGTTGTAGGAGGATAGTCCTGTGGATTGTACAATGTTTAGCAGAATCCCTGTTCTCCACCCACTAGATGTCAGTTGCATCGCAGTTGTGAAAATGAAAAAATCATTAGACATTGACAAATGTCCCTTGGCATCAAAATTTCCCTAACTGAGAATCTCTAATCCAAAGAAATGAATCAGGAAAGGTGAAATTTAAGTCATCATTGGGGAACAAGAGGTGGAAAAATATTCTGTCTTGAATTCCTTCTCAGGACCCCAGAAGTCATACTAGTAGGTCCAGACTGATCTGGTTCTGTTAGGTATGGTGGTGATACATCCTAATTTGTCTTGGATACGTTTTCATCTACAGTCCTGGCAAAATCACTAATTGGGCTCGCTTTCATTCTCAAACATATCCCAGTTTGAGACGAAAAATGATAAAGTCCTTCCAGAATTTTTGAGTTGTCATCTGGCTCTGGGTTCTCCTTGCTTGCCCTCTGGCCTGAGATTCCCAGGATAATGATTGCTGGGGTATAGTCATAGACCTGGCCATTCACATTTTATGTCCATGTGCATGTTTAAGAGGATGTGTAGAATCAGAAACCTGCTCAGGAGGCCTTAGCTATATACTTTATACACTGGCGTATAAGACCAAAAGGAGGGGCAGGTCAAAGTACTCTGCATATGTATGTCCAACTTAATGAATACTTGTCAGTGTCTCGATGGTGATTTTCTTCCTTGTACGCTAGCAACAAATTCACCACAGTGTAACTCTATACAGTGTGAATGGATCGTTGCTGTATAATTTTAACAGCTGCTGAAATCTGTAACATTAGACTATACTTTCAACCAGTTTATATCTGAAGGATGCTATGTAGCTCAGAGTCAGGCTAAGTGACTCAAAACCACTATATTAGTTTCAGGTATATTTACTAGTAGTAATAGCCCTCTTTTAGTTTTTGTTTGGGAAGTAGTACAAACATGAGACAAAAACATTTGAAAATGCTCTTAAATATCAGCCTTTTTTTTGGTAGGTGAGAGTTATTACTCAGGTATTACTATTAAACTCAGGATTGCTACTGCAACTAAACATAAACTCTAGCTTCCTGGCAATAAAACGAAAAATAAAATAAGAATTTTTTTCATCACCTATAGTCTGGTCATTCACTGCTGTTAATCATATTTAAGGAAGCTTATTATCAATCGATTAGGAGAGTCATGATTGTGTTTTGTTAGCTTAAACTATCAAACGCAAACTTAATGAAAGTGTATTTCCATAAGAGATACTGAAAGGCAAAATGAGCAATATTTTTAAAAGTTGTTTTACAGTAATTGCAAAAATGTGTTCCTGTAATTAATTTCTTCTGATCCTCCCAACAATTGCCAAGACCGGTGTGCAAAAACCTAGTGTTCACAGCTAAGGGAACCCAATAGTGATGGTGTCAGGTGTTGTGCTAAGTACTTTGACTGTTTAAACTCATTTAATATTTAAAACTAACTTAGGAGATAAAGATAAAATTCAAAGACACAGAGTCTGGCTCCAGAGCCCAAATCTTTAGTGTTGGTACAAGGCACAGAAATGACCCACAGAGTTCGAATGTGTTGCTTCCTGGTGACGGAGACGTGCTACGTCATCACATCTGCTACAGGGTCAGAGCTTATTGATACCAGAAAATAAATTGTTAGCACACCACAGAATTTTCGGTAGATTCTCAGGGCTAAACTCTGGTATCCACTTAAATTGCATATTTAATCAGAGTCTCAGTGTATAATTAGAAAACACCACTTCCAAGTTTGGAAGCAGAAGAATCAGAAAGGCTTATGAAAAGGCATACATGTGTTAGAGGCTGTCTGGATATCACACGCCCTTAAGAAAGAGGTGTGGAGTGTAAATGAGATAGAATCATAAGGATTACATTTCCTTTGAGAAGCAAGGGTTTGAAAATCAGTGAAACGATTCGCTCAGGAAGGAATACATACTAGCCCAACTGGCTAGACCTGTCTCGTTCCCGAGACTGTAGTTCTCCTTTAACTGTAGCAGAAAGAGAGTCTCCCAAGTAAGTAAAGTTTCAGGTCCCAAAACTGATAAAAGTAGAAAAGGGGAAAAATAAGCAATCAAAATAAAATTGCATAAATTTGATAGAAAGCCATTATGTTGTTGGATCCCTGGTATGAAAGGCGTAAAGCTATGTAAACCCAGAGGGTAGGAACAGCCGTCTGTGGCTGTTTGGGTTGTAGGCTAAGCCTGAGAGAAGAAGGCTAAAATGGAAGAGGCATTTCTCCTCCTTAAATATCCCTAATCCCCTTCCACTGCTAGAGCACTTGGAAAATTATGTTCACGTTTTGCTGAACTACTTTTCTGTTCATCCTCCAAATTAGCTGTGAACTTTCTCTTTCCAACTTTAAGTCTTCCTAGGCCTCTTGGTTCCGCTTGTCTTCTTGGATTAGAGTCTCTTCAAGGCCAGGACCCCTGGAATCTCAATTCCATTTCTGAGGTAATTTCTTCAGGAAAGCAAATCTGGCAAGTCTTCCTTTAATATAAGCTGTGGTAGTTGGCAGAGGTGGGGAGGGAGCCAGGGAAAGGGACAGAGAGGAAAAAGGACACAATCCTACCAGCCTTAGAAATTCAGTTGGAATTTCTGTTAGTTTGTATTTTTGAAACTTAGTCATTATCCAGACATATGACAAACTCCAGTGCAGCACTGATAGGTACTCCATACAATCAACTTTAGAAGACTACTAAAACACAAAAACGTCTCCCTGGCAAGAAGGGCTCCTTCATGTTCCCTGGGACTTTGAGGAGCTTCGAGTGGGTGGTAATTTAAGAACAAAAAGAGATGAGAGGTGGGATGTGAACACTGACTTCTCTCTCACTTCCCCAGAGCCTTAGAAGGAAGCCTTAGGCCAGCGCAAGAGCAGCATTGGAAGGGCCTGGCAAAGGGTTGGCAAAGAAGCCAAAACCTCCCAAGAAGACCTTTCATGTCCAAACAACAACGGCCATGAGGTTAAAGACAGGGTTTGTGTGGGAAAGAAGTGGAGCACTAAATTCCTCTTGTCCAAGGTGAGCCCAGCCCAGGGAGCAATGCCTAGATCAGGTCTCATCTGTCCTCAGAGGGGCTCCTAATCAGTGGAGCAAGGTCAGGGAGGATTTGGTGAGGAGATCACGGAGGTTTCCGTCCAAACTCTGTGTGTAGGCCACATACTTACCAAAGCAGATGACGCGCCTGAATTCTTGGTAACATTTGCTCAGGTGAAAAGTTGCAGGGTGTGGTGTTATCAGTGCTTTGTTTGGCTGGGCAGTCATAATTCTCCAGAAGTCACAGGATCTTGAGTGTCAGATAGCTCGGCTGGGAAAGGCAAGAGAATATAGTGTCGAATGTCCTGTGTTTGGGAATGTCTTTAAGGGTCACCCTAGCTGCTGTGTAAATACAGTACCAGGAAAATGTTCATTTGTACCCATTGTGCTATTAATTAAGCATGAAAAGCAGGGTTATTCTTGGAAAAAAGGATTCATGGTTAACCTGGGGTAGTTCTCTGATGACTTATTATTTTTCACTTCCATTGTTTGCAGAACATTTTTTTTCCAGTTTCAGTTTGCATATGATATATTAACTCTTTGTGTGTGTGTATAATTCTGTAAGTTTTAACAAATATGTAAAGCCATATAACCAAAGCCACAATAAGAATGCAAACAATTCCCTCATTCCACGTCCTGATGTTTCCTTGTTGTAAGTCAAACCCTTCATTCTTGCCCAAATTCTCACAACTCCATTCTATAGTTTTTTGTTTTGGTTTGGTTTGGTTTTGGTTTTGGTTTTTTTTTGCAGGGGTGGTGAGGCTGGGGATTGAACTCAGAGGCTTGCGCCTGCTAGGCAAGTGCTCTACCACTTGAGCTAAATCCCTAACCCCTATCCTATGGATTTGTCTTTTCCAGAATGTCATTTAACTTGAATTCCATATTATGTAAACTTCTGTGGGTTTTATTCACTTAGTGCAAAGCATTTGATCAACAATTATTAATATGCATTCAATATTGTTGTATGCATTGATAGTTGTTCCTTTTTGTTGATGAGTAGTATTATATTGTATGGATGGACCATGATTTGTTCATCTATCCATCCCTTGAAGGACATTTTGAAGATTCATTGTTGGCAGTGACCGATAATACTACTACCAGTATTTAGATACATTTGGATATAGGTTTTTGTGTGAATTTGAATTTCCATTTCTCTAGGATAAATACTGGGAGTAGAAATACTGAGTCACGTGGTTTGTGTTTGTTTAGTTTCTCAAGAAGTTGCTAACCTATTTTCCAGATCGGTTATACCATTTTGCATTCTTACCAGCAGTATGTGAAAGTTCATTCCTCTGTATCCTTGTTAGCATTTGGAAATACCAATTTTATTTTAAGCCATCTAATAAGTGCCTAGTAATATTTCATTGTGGTTTGAATTTGCATTCCCTAGTGACTAATGTAGTCATGAACATTTTTTCATGTACTAGTTTGTTAGCTATGTATCTTCTGGTGGGGATGCGTTCATCTTATTTTTTTAGTTTATTAGTACATGTGTGTAGTACAAAATGTTTACATTCCTTGTGGGAAGTCAGTGCAGATCCTTCTTTCTTCATTCCCTGTCCCTCCTCCCTTTGTGTATCTTTTTCAAATTTTTGCTCAGCTTTACTTGATTGGTTGTTTTCTTTGTGTTACATTTAGGGAGTAATTTGTATATTCTGACTGCAAGGTTTTCATGGATATGAGATTTCTGAAAAATTGTCCCAGTGTATAACTGGTCTTTTCATTCCCTTGAAAGTGTCTTAAACAAGGTTTTAAATGTTCTTGGTGACCAATATATCACTATTTTTTTGTAGATCTTGTTTTCGATGTTTTTATCTAAAAATTCATTGCATAGCCCAAGGTCATGAAGATTTTCTCTTATGTTTTGTTCTGAAAATTGTACAGTTTTGGGTTTTATTTTGTTTTGTTTTACATACTGATCTGTGGCCTATTTTGTGTTGAAACTTTTTTGAGAACTTTTTGAAAGGGGTTACTTGTTAATTGAAACCAGCATGCCCATTTACATTTGGTTCCTGTTATATAAGCTTAGAGGTATTTTTATCAGAGATATACCCAGTAGTTCATGTTCTTTAATCAATCAACAAATATTTATTAACATGGCATTTTACTTTCGTTACTGCCTTCTGAACACTTTAGAACGATCCTGCTTGGACACCGTGTACTCACAGTCCACCTCTCTGGAGTTCATTGTCTTCGGTTATTCCAACAGGACTGAAGTTGTTTCCATTTGCAGCCTACTGACAGATATACAATCAAGGAGTCTGGAGTCCAAAGGAAGGAATAGCTGGCTTACATCTCTTATCAGTAAAATTCCATTTTTTCCCTCCTTAACAAGAAAAGTGAGGAACAAGATGGAAGTAACTTGTGAGATAATTTAAACCTACAAAGTTTTACCAAACCTCTTCATCCTGACTTCATAAATTGTTAAGAGTTTTACATAGAGCTAAAAAGAGCTTAGAGGTCACCTTGTCTCAATCCTTCATCCGACCACTTAATCAATTCAACAAGTATTATTACTGAGCACCTCCTATGAGCCAGAGGCTTAGTACATGCCAGATGAGAGCAGGAACATCCAGCCGCGTGAAGGCAGCCGCCTGTAGCCCAAAGCTTATCCAGGGGCCCCTGACATCACAGTTCTCAGATTTCTGTCCTCCCCAAGTCTCTCCACACCTTCTGCAAGTCATAGCACCCTCCTCTCTCCCCGAAGCCCTTCTTGCCCCATTCGGGAATGACATTTGGTTTGAAGAAGTAGTCTGTACCTCAGGGAAGTGGATTTGGGGAAAGAGACTGAGTTGGGAAATGAGTTTAAAGGAAAAGGAGGTTTAGAGAATGAGGTCACTAGAAAGAAAAGCCCATGGGTCATGGTTTGGGGTGAGAGTTTTAAGAAGAGACGTGATTTAGGGATTTTTGAAAGGAGGGTCTACAGTTATGGAAAAGAGAATAGGAACATGAAGGCTATGGTTTGGGATTGGGAATTAGAAGCAAAGTTAAGAGAAAGAAAACTAGTTTTAACGAGTGATCTGTGGATTTGGGCCAAGATTTACTTATCTTAGACTCCATTTCAAAGATTACTTTTGGATGTTATGTAGTGAGTGCTTTAAAACAATAATTTCTTTCTTTAAAATAAGTGTTCTGGTAACTTTCTGATGCACCTATAATGGTTTAAGAATACTCAGAATTTTGAGGGGGTTTTTTCTCTTCTGATTATGGCAGGGTGGAAATCTTGCCCCTTTCAAGACAGCCCAGAAAAGCAGACCTGAACATCTGTAAGAATTGGATCGTCCTGTGAAATAACAACCTAGCTTGGCACGTTCGTGGGTCAGCCCAATTGTTTCTACATGGAAAGAGGAGGTAATGCTGGTTCCTGGGTTAAAAAAACTACCAAAAGGGAACCCAGAAAGGGATCTACTCCAGAGCTTGCAGAAAAAACTAGTTGATCTTCAAAGAGTTTATATAGGTTATTAAGGACTGAGACAAAGAAAAGCCACAGAAGGAACTTCAGCTTCTATGGTAGAAAAAATATTTGGAACTTCAGTCACTCAAGTGGTTTATAAATAAGCAGGTTTACAGCAACATTATTTATAATAGCAAAAAGGTGACAACAATTCAAATGTCCATCAGTTGATGAATAGATCAACACAAAGTGGCACATCAATCCATACAGTGGAATATTATCTGACTATAGAAAGGAATGAAGTTCTGGTATATGCTACATCATGGATGAACCTTGAAAATATTATGCTAAGTGAAGGAAGCTAGATACAGAAAGATCGTGTAATTTCATTTATATAAAATGTCCAGAACAGACACTGTCTCTATAGATACAGAAAGTAAACTAGTGTTTGCCCAGGGGTTAAGTAGAGATGAGAAACTCTGATGAATCAGGAGAATTTTTTAAGAAATGATAAAAATGTTTTTAAATTAGAGAGTAATTATAGTTGCATTGGTTGAACACTTTTAGAAAATGAACTTTTATAAAAAGATGCCCACAGTCCACCTAACTTTCTGTAGCTAAAACAAGCTCTGTGGCTGGCCCTTCCCCTGCGTGAGCACAGATTGCATCACCATGCTCCTCTCTCTACCCTACACTTGAACTAGACACGCACTCATTATGCTTTCCAGCTCTATGCCTTTGCTTAAGCTGATATATCCACCAATGTCCTTATCCCCTTTCTACCTCTCAAAATCCTGCACCCCTCTGAATATCACTCACCCCAGGAACCATTTTCTTCCTATTAGAAGGCTCCTACATATATGAAAACTTTCTGTTGGCACTCATGGCCACAGCTTAGTTCCTCCAACATCATGGAACTTGTGTACAGCTATGTGTTGCATAATGGCATTTCTGTCAAAGAAAAACTCCGTATACAGTGGTGGGGGCACAAGATTTTGTGACCATTATAATGAACTCCATTATGATGGAATTCAAAAGTCCCTACCACCTGGGACATGGTGAAGTCAGAGCACAATGCATTTCTCATGTGTTTGTAGTATTGCTGATGTAAATAAACCTACCATACTGCCAGTCATACAAAATTATAGCACATGTAATTACATATAGTACATAATATTTGATTATGATAATAAATGACTACATCACCAGTTTGTGTGCTACAGTTTTTATTGTTATTTTAGAGTATACTCCTTCAATTTATAAACAAAAGTTTGCTGTAGAACAATATGCCACTTCACACCAGCAGCAGCTTCATGCATTTCGTGTGGACCATCTCTCTCGACTGCATCAGGAGTTGCATCTCTCAGAATGATGCAACTGCCTGATGATACAATTCCCCAGAATGCACTCCCATCATCGAGTGATGCCTGTCTATCCTCATGCAAGCCTTGCCCTACCTTACCCCTTAAGCCATTGAAGAGCACTTGTACTTCTCATGCTGGCCCAGAACCTGGCACATGAGAAAGACTGAATTGAATGGATTCAAGTAGATGTACAAAGGCCACTCCTCTGGGCACACCAGTACTGGCCTAACTCATCTTTTGTATTGCCCCGAGTATAGGGGAATCCCTGTTCCTTAGTCTATGGTTTCTATCCCCACAAGAGCAGACTAAGAGGTCCCAACATTCAGTACAAGCTCTCCTCTGCCTTGCGGACCATAGAAAACCCTCTCTGATAGAGGCTCGCATTCGAGTTAACTCTGGAAATGGTGAGGTCGGTTGTATACTGTTCTTCGAGTACTAACATTAAGCATGACACCAGGCTGTGTAGTATCATTCCCTTGTCTCACAGTGGCCTCTGGTGCAGCCAACACACTGCTAAATGAGAGAAGGTAGCAGGGCATCTAGGAGTAGGGTAACAGGTGACACTGAGGTGAGGGAGGGGGCTTTCCAAACTTGCTGGAGATGCTGGTGGGCAGAAGGGGCCTCTGCTGCAAGGAAATCTGAATTCTGTGGACAAGAACATTTCATCAGCATTGTTTACCATTCTCGTCTATCAGCTCCAACTTCAATTATAAAGCTAAACCAAAAGGTATATAAATAATTTTATCCCAACTGAAAAAGTTTGAGTTTGCATTTCTGTCATTATCAGGGCAATTTATCGAAAACTGAATTAGATATTGAGTTCTAAAAGACCCATGTGGCCAAACCATTTGATCACATCGTAGTTGATTTGTATTTAAGTTTAGGATTTTGTGCATTGAATCTTCATCCACGGAGATAAATTTTTTTTGCAAAAGGTATGAAGCAGTCTAAAAAATAGCTTATTTCTCATTACAAAAGAAACAGAAGAGCCAGGCGTGGCAGCACATGCCTCTAATCCCAGCACTTGGGAGGCAGAGGCAGAAGGATTGCTGCAAGTTTGAGGCTCACCTGGGCTACGAGGTGAGCTCAAATTCAGACTGAACTAACAGCGAGACCCTGTCTGAAACAAATAAACGAATTAAAAAAAAAAAAAGCAGTTGTTCATATATAATGTGGTTTAGAATATTAAAAAAATACTTATTGAGAATTTATGCCTCAATCATAGTAGCCACTTAATAAATAAAGTTCAAAAGAACCATAAAATGAAAGAGAAATCGTCCACATTCTCACCATCTAGAAGTAACCGCTGTTAGTTTTGTGGTCTCTATCCTTGAGTCTTTTTCTTTGCATATTTCAAGTGTACCACTGTTTTATATGCTGCTGTTTTCACTTAACAAGGTGTCATGAACATTTTCCAGATTGCTAGCTAGTTGCAAGGTACTCCCTTGCTCAGCTGGGTCAGGTCTAGCTAACTGTCTGGTCTCAATGCTGACCCACAGGCAGCCCTGCCTTGAGGAGGGGGAGGGACCATCCTGAATTCAGCTCCTCTGAGTGGAACTGGCAGCCCTACACTACATTAACACT
The DNA here is from genome assembly GCA_004026905.1 of Hystrix cristata. Lineage (NCBI taxonomy): Eukaryota > Metazoa > Chordata > Mammalia > Rodentia > Hystricidae > Hystrix > Hystrix cristata. The sequence goes on along the minus strand of PVJO010005335.1, from coordinate 2,690 downwards.
TTTCCGCCCCATGCAGAAATATGAAGCTGAGAGAGGAAAATCCATAGCCCCAGCACAAGGGACTGCGGGAGTCAGGCTGTGAGCGCAGGACCCAGTAACAGGGTGTGTACGTGTAGCCTCTTACCTGTCACACTCTACCTGCTGGGTGACCTAGCCTTTTTTTTTAAGCCCCAGTTCCTTTAAGCCTCAGGCTATGGGAGGAGCTGATGGCAGCTTGATTGGACCTCTGCCAACCCTGGAGAAAGAAAGAACTACTCACACTGTCTCTTATCTCTTGGGGCTGAGCCCCTTTGATAAATACGGTACTGGCTTCCTTCCTCACTGTGTGTCATGGATTCCACTACACTCTGAGATTGAAGGGGAAGAGTCCTTCCCCAGGAGCATGGGTTCTGCTTTGCTGGGCCTGCCCAGAGACCCAGAAACTGCAGCATGCTAAGCAGGCTGCTGAATTCAGTTGTTTATGTTGTAAACATACGGAAGGGTGTAATTCAAAACTATATCCTTCCAGGGCAATGCTCATAAATTGCTTATATTCACAGGTAAAAATACCAAAAGGAAGCTGCACTAACCAAATAGACTCGTCCTGCTCTTGAGTATATTTCCTTAGGTTTGGTAAAGTGGTATAGTAAATATTTACAGTAGTCAAAATATCTTGTTCACTAACTATCGGCATGTTCCTTCACTTCATTATTACTCAAGTTCCTCAACTATATAACAAAGCTAGAGTAATAAATATGAGTATCTATCAGCTTCAAAGGGGATGTTGTCCAGATTACATCATGCAGTGTGTGGGAGGGCTTAGGCCAGTGTGGGCTTCACCACAAGTACTCTGTGAATGTTAACTATTTGTATTGTGGTTCAGACTGAGCTCCGTGTATGGTATAATTGTGAATTGTGGGTGTCTTATTGCAATCTGGGATTTGACTCCAGAGTCTGTATCTCATAGATAAAAACTACACTCAGTTAACCAGGGAATCATCCCACATAGATGTTGCTGTTATTATCCCTCCATTTTTTAGGAAATGAGGTGAAGGGTGAGAGATTTCTTTCTACTACAGTCTTCTTTCTTAAAAAAAGAAAAAAACTGAAGAGAGAATGGAGATCAGTCAAATGTTATTTGTAAACTGGCCCAGTTTTGTAGTTTGACAAGAAGATGCGTGATTCTGAGGCTCACAGCTTAAGAACTACCTGTGGCCCTCCTTCACCAGCCCTGGTCCTGTTACACAGTAACCACAATGGCTTGGCCCAGCCACAGCAGCTCAGAGAGATAGTCTTTGGCAAGTCCTCCTTGCTGGCAAGTAGCTCTTCCTCCCCTTTCAGGCACATGTATCTGGTGATGCGAGTCTTCATGGCTTTAATAGCTGAGCTCAGGCTGGATCCAATGTTACTGTAACTTGGTGTCTTCCTAATACTAGAACCAAATAACAAACTCCTCACGAGCAGAGACAGGGATCCTAGAGACCCTGAAGTACAGCTGCCACGGGAGCTATTCTCATCCTCCTCACTTTCCCACTTAGCACTCAGTGGATCCAAAGAAAGTGAAAATAATTCTCTGTGTCAAAAACTGATCACTTCCTTGGGGCTGTGGGTGTAGTTCAATAGTAGATCACACACTTAGCAGCTATGAGGCCCTGAGTTTGATCCCCAGAACCCCTCCACAAATACTGATCACTACCTTTATTACAGCCCATGAAAATACAACTGCCAACTCTCAGGGCCAGGAATTATTTAGTGGTCTTTCAGAGTGCTTAATAAAGAGCCAGTCTCTCATTTTCTTCCAAAGCTTAGTTTCTTGCCATCACGAAAAAAGGGCTGCTTTCATAAATTCAGGTGTTTTGCTGATGTGATTTGAGTTCCTGACCTTAAACCTTGCTAAGAGTTTTGTCAGATCCTTGCCCAGTCCTTGTCTATCAGTCTCGTCACCTCTATGCTCAGTATTTCCTGTTGTGATTGTTCGCTACTGACGGCCCTTGTAGACACTGTGTATATTCCTGCTTAAATAATATGAAGAGAGCTGGAGCTATATTCTTAAATTAGAAGATGATCTGTAAATTAGATGACTCACCCATGGGAACTGTTATTACTTGTGCCTCATTACCAATGAGATAAAATATCTTGTTTAACTTTTGTTGTGCAGTAATAATTTTTTTTTATTTTAAACCAAGAACATGTATTGGTACACTCTACATACAATGGTCACATTCATTACATTTATTCTGTACCTACACATGATGTATCTTGGTTCTCCCCCCTCTCCCCCGCCCCTCCCCTCTGCTCCCTCCCTCCCTATTTACAGTAGGTTCATTCATCATTTTCCATATTTTCCCTTTCCCCTCTCTTTCCCCTGTTACCTTTCTACTTTTCCCCTTCTTTCTTTCTAGTACTCCTCTCCTCTGCACATCATCCTCCTTTTATATAATATCTATTACACCTCTTGGTCCTTATTTACAGTTATGGTTTCTCATATCAGAGAAACAATTCGATATGTGCCCATGAGTGTCTGATTTATTTCACTTAAGAGTATGTTCTCAAGGAACATCCATTTATATATGAATGACTCTAGTTTATCCTTTTTTATGGCAGTGTAGTACTCCATTGTGTAGAAAAACCACATTTTCTTTAGCCATTCGTTGGTTGTTGGACATTTAGGTTGTTTCCAAGACTTAGCTATTACAAATTGTGTTGCTATG
>PVJO010005334.1:0-99076 GCA_004026905.1 Hystrix cristata | reverse complement strand
AACTGGTGGTATGAATTCCTAGAGTTTTTCCTTTTCTCTTACTTTCTTTATTGTTATTAAATGACTTAATTAATATTTGTGAGTGGCTTCTTGTCTCCTTCCCTGCGAATCGAGCCCTAAAACACTAAGTCCGTGCACGGCGACAGCAAGCATTTACCTCCTTGTTGTTACATGGCCTCAGGGCACAGCAAAAGGAATGGTGGCCTCAGCCAGTACTTACAGCTCCTAAGGTCAGAGAGGTGTAACAGATATTATATAAAATGAAGATAATATGAAAAAGAGAGGAGAACTAGAAAGGGGGAAGGGGGAAAAGAAAGAAGGGAAAAAAGAAAGAAAGAGGAAAGGGAAAAAATGGGAAAATACAAATAAACCTGCTGTAAATAGGGAAGGGTGGGGGAACAGAAGGGAGGGGTGGGGAAAAGGGGGAAGAACCAAGATACATCATGTGCAGGTACAAAATAACCTGATGAATGTGAACATTATGTATACAATGTACCAATACATGTTCTTGGGTGAAAACTGATCAGCTGAGTCACTACGCTTTCACTTGGAGTTCTGGGAGTGGTGAAAGAATCCATGCAGTGGTTGGTGTGACTAAAGGCAGGAAACCCTAATAAAGTGACAAGGAAGCAGCTGTGAGGTGGCCAGCACCCTGCCCAGTGCTCTGTAGAGAGCATGCCTTTCTGTGGGTATTCTAAACCCTGACACATGTGTTGTTAGGCAGTTACCAAGCATGTTCAGGCAGGGTCAAAAATATGCCTTCCTTGGGCCAAGCCTTTGTGTACATATCGGGTTTTACATTCCAGAGATGGACTACAGAACGGGTCACTTCTTTGCACACGCTGCCTTCTCTTTCCAGAAGGCCCTGGCCAGCAGGCGTTAGGCCTTTTTCCAGAAAGCTGCTTCCTCTCTGTCTCCTCCAGCTGCCTTCCTCTCCTCCCTGGGCTGCGGCATTCTTCCAGGTGGTGCATCATTGAGATAAACAAAACTGATGTGACATCCACGACTTTTTGATCTCTACATAGAAAATCTCAGTTACACAAATCAGGGCCTTTTGCTAACTAATTGAATGTACTTTTAGAAATATATGTGATAAAGGGAAAAAAAAATCAAGGGAATATTTTTTTGTGGGGGAATTTTTTGACTGTGTTCTTGCGGAGACTCAAGTATTAAGTACTAAAAACCAGCAGCCTTCTTATTTACTCCTCAAGTTTCCAGTGAGATCTAAATAGATAGTAGGGGAGGCTTCTTAAGAAATAATTTTTTTAAGTGTAAAAGCAGAACGTGTTCATTTCGGGAAAATCAGATAATAAAAAAGGACTTAGAATAAAAGGAAAAGCTCAGTTTTACCAGAGACTCTGAATAAGCCCAGTAATAAGCAGCAATGTTTTGAAACCTTGTATGTCTTTATATATACACATATGCCTATTTCTATATAAAGCAGATCAACAAAATTGGGGTCAAAATCATCCATCACTGTCTTAAAACTTTTTCATTTTTGCCTTTCTTTCACTTAATAGGCTACAAATATCTTTTCATCATATTAAACATGCACCTGCTTCCTTGTTAAGCTATGAAATACTTTGATTACACTAGTATGTGTCAGGTACTGCTTGCAGTGCTTTAAATATATCATCGTTCTTCTCAAGACAACTTTTACAGGAGATAGAACAGGATAAGAAAGGCTAGTGGTCCAAAAGTTGTAAAGCTTTTAAGAAGCATAGCTGGGATTCAGTCTCAGGCAGGCTAGGACCAGAATCCACGCTACTAACTGCTCAGCTGTAGTGTAATTAACCACATAGGTCACCATGATTTATTTAATTCATCTTCTATTTTAGGATATTTAGTTTGTTTTCATCTTGTTGCAAAGAGCTGAAATGAAATTCATGTTGTAAATATTTGAACATACTCTTGATTATTCCTGTTTGCTGAACTGAAATTGCTTGATCAACACATTTTCCCATTTAGAAGCTTTTTAAAATCCAAAATGTCCCTCTGTGGAGTTATCCAATTTACCCCCCACTGAAGGTGATTAGAGTAATTTTTTCCTGTATATCTGACTCCACTATTATCAATGATACATTGTGTTTGTTTTTGTAATCAGATAGAAAAGGAATGGAATTTTCTTTCAAAAATTCACATTTAAATATTACTGGGGGGCTTTTATAAAAAAAAAACCCAACAACTTCTTAATACTCTTTTCCTAGTTAAGAGATGAGTTTTCATTGGTGTTATTTGTAAAGCCCTTAGCAGAGGTTCTGGCATATAAAGTATTCCCTCAATGTTTGTTATTTCCCCATTTTAGTAATTATTGTCAAGGCCCATTTCACCACCAAGAAACATTAGGGACCAAAAACTGGAAAATTCAGTGCTCTTTTGGAGAGGGGAAGAAAAGGGCGATGGATACTTAGTTTTACTAACAATAGTCAGAGTATATGGTTCACAGAATCTCTACTCATTAGAATTTATAATCATTTTGTAGATAGATACATGTACATAATATCTTCTGGTAAACATTTAATGGGCATTAAAGAAGAATATTCCCTTTCTACAGAAGCAAATATACATAAAATAAGAGTATATGTAATGTAAATTTACAATATATTCATAAACATAACTGAACTTGTCAATTGAGTTATTCAGATAAATTATATTCTTGCTTATTATTAGTTTCCTTGACCTATAATATTGTAAAATAAATAGGTGATTAAATTTCTTGTGAAGATTGTACCCTGATAATTGTTCTCCCTTGTTACTAGAACTTTTTGCGCTATGTAATCTGTTGCTGTGTTGTTTGTTATGTCTTTCTTGTGTGTTCATTATACATTTTGACATTCGTTGTATTTTTCTATGGCTTGAAATCCATCTCATCTGATATTATATCATACCTAACTCCACTGTGCTTCCCTGCTATAAATTTTCCCATCATTGATTTAAAAACTAGATGTGTTTTTAAACTTAATCTGTTTTTCCCCTTATCATAGGGAAATTTGGGCTTTTTATATTTATTGCATTAATTGACATATTGGTTTTACTCCATCTATGTTTGTATATGAGTTGTAATAAACCATTTTTCCTTTTTTACTTTTATGGATATCTCACATTTCTTTTAATAGCTTCATTCTACTCATCAAATAATTTGCTTGTTTTGCTATGGTTCTCCATTTTGCAAGCTCTTACCTTCCTGTATTTCATCATGTGAATAAAGATGGTCCACAGTGGTCCATTACTAGGTCAAAAGTAAAAAATAACTTCGACCTCCCATGATTCCATTGCATTCTACAAAATGCTTTACTTAATATTCTTGATCTCTTCAAAATTAAGAACTATCATTTTAAATAATTTCTAGATTAAACAGGAAATTAAACGAATTCTATAAATTATGCAGATACGAACAAGGAGAACCACTTTTAAAAATACATTGTGGGTTAGCTGGGAAACGCGAGTGCCCTTTATAATAGTCTTCCTCCTACCAGCGCCAGGTTCTTGGGTCCAGAAACAGTAGAAGCAAGACAGGGCCCAGGGGATACAGGCCAGGCCAGACTTTTATTGAGACTTCTGCTTAAGCAAGAAGGGAGTTGCAGTTCTGACAAAGCAAGTTGGGCTAGCAGCTCCTTTTACAAAGGAAAAACAGTAACTAATATAGTAAAAGTTCCCATCAAAAGTTTCCATCCAGCTCCTCAAATACAAGACTCAAGCTTGTGGAGAGTGTCCGGTGCTGACTTGGCAATGTCTGATCTCAGCTGGGGCAGCTCATTGGTGAACTTTGCCTCGTAGGGTAAGGTGGGTTTGCAGGAGGCTGAAGGCATCTGTGTTAGTATGACATGTTTGTAACGGATGAATTTTTAACTCCGGGGCTGCATGTGAGCCCAGGATCCCCACTTTTGTCTTGGTTCTGCTGTGAAAGCACAAAATAGGCTTGATACTTGAGGGACCCCTTCCCAACATTTTGATCATTCTGTCTGCTTTTGGATAGTCCCCAACTGTCTCATTCTCACTAGAAGCCCCATCCCTAGGTGGAACTTGGAAAACTAGGAGCACCGTTTCTCTTTTCCTTCTTCTCTACCTCTTAGATCCCAAAGAGGGTCATAGCATCTTTCTTGTCTCTCACGTGCTTTCAGAGTTCACTCACAATGATGGCCAGATGAACGTCCATGTTCACTATTGTTATTACAGTATTAAGTTATAAGTCACACAGCTGTGGACATGGATCAGGTAAAGTCTGTGCCTGGCATGCGTAAGACCCCGGGTTCAAACCCAGCACCACACACATGTGCACATACATACGCACACAAGTTATGAGTTCTATTGCAAAATATAGGGGTCTCTTTGGATCTTTTAAAAAATTAAAGAAAATAACATTGAAGATAGCTCATAGGTAAGAAACTGAGTATTTAAGATCAAAATTAAGAGTCTCCTCTAAACTTTACAGTAAGAAAAATATCAGCAGTGTTTCCATCCATCTCTCAGCCTATAAGACACTTTAGGTGGGGTAAGAGCCACACTTGTTAGACCCACACCCTTAAGCAGTACCAGTGAACATTCGTTTTTAAGTTGAATATACCCAGAAACATCACTGAGAGTGAGGCTCGGCCCATTGCACCAGGGAAACAGGCCCAATCAGCTGGGTATCAGTTCTGTTTCCCAAAATAATGGTAGACAGAATAATGGCCCCACCGGGTTGGCGCCCTAATCCTCAGAGCTTGTGCATATGTTGCCTCGCATGGCAAAAGGGATTTGCTGATGTGATTAAAATTAAAGACTTAGATAATCTGGACGGGCCCAATTTAATCAGAGGAGTCCTAAAAAACAGGGGGCCTTTCTATCTGTTCTGTGGGCTCTGCTGTGCCCTCCAACAATGATGTGATTTTCTTTATGCCTAATTTCAAAAGTGGCTATTCTCTGGGGGAGCAGAACCATGGACCATGGAGTAAGGAATCAATGACACATGCCACCTCTGCCCATACCACCCTGCACCATGAGAAGTGTCCATTCCACTAGAAAGGCACAAATACCACAAGGCCTGTAACTCACAGGTGCCCTTTCTAGTGACTCAAGATGCCATAGGGTCATGAGAATGATGTGCGTGTAGACGCTTTTTGTTCTTCTCCCTGTGAGTTTGAGAGGCATGTGTTCTCATCCTTTCATATTGATGATGGACCAGACATTGCTTCTCGATACTCCCAACACTACCTTTCTAAAGCCTGAAGAGAGGGAAAATAAAATTACCCTTGATATACCTCTCCCTCTCACCGCCACTGCGTCAATTATTCTGGAACAAATTAAAACATGATCTTATTCTAATAACTGACCTTTTTTTTTTTTAGCAAAAGACAAAATCTTTGGATATTTTAAATAGTGTTTATATTACATTTAGGTTTTTCCTTCCCATTATGGAAAGGTTTGTTAGAATCCAGTAGTTACAGGCCAATTTCCATGTGCAACAAAATTAATAGCGATCATCAGTATTATTCAGAAAAATAGATTGAAACGATGCGTGAAACTTTGTCGATTCATTTCTATGCCAGGGAGCTGCAGCTCCAACCTAGTGAAAAGAGGAACGGTTTCCATGACAACAGTTTTCTCTCTGCTAGTTAGAATCTAAGATTTGACTCCCATGGAAATAAATCTCGCCGTGGGAATTGGTTGGTTTTGTAAATGATTAAATAACTGCGCAATCATTTCCAGAGAAAAGCTTGTGATAAGCTCGCAAAAGCAAGGGTAGGTTACTTGAGGGGACTGCCCAACCTGTGCCAACGCCACACAGGGCCGTGTGCAGGAAGTGACTGGAGAGAGAGCTGCGGCTCGCTGGGCTCTGCCCCAGCACGTCTGGGCTGTGCCTCCCGGGCCACCCCCTTGTGAACCGCAGTGACGTCCATCCAAGATGAGGAAACAGATTCGAAAGCTCCTCAGAGTGAATGACCAGCGATAACCCCAACTGCCTTTCCTCTTATTTCCAGAAACTTCTAGTTCCTTGAAATTCCCAAAGCAGATCTTAAGGTATCCAGTATGGTATGAATTTAATTCTTATTATTTTGTTCTCCATAAAGATTACGAGCTAATGACCAACGTGAGATTCATGCTTGCAATCACAGCTACTTGGGAGGTTGGGGCAAAAGAATTGCAAATGGAGGCCAGCCTAGGCAACATAGCAAGATCTCATCTCAAAATAAGAAATATAGAAGGCCAGGAATGTAGCTCAGTAGAAGGATGCCTGCTTAGCATATGTGAGGCCTCACACCCCTCCTTCAAGCCCCCTGCACCCCTCCAAAAAGATTAAGAACTGCTATTGGACAAGAATACTGTTCTCTTTACCACCATTTCTCATTCTTAGTAATCTGCCTTATTCTATTATTTTGAAAAATATATAGAAACATTTTTAGGTTTTATTTTTTCATCTTAAACTGTAACATGATATTACATGCTTCAGATAATGTTTGCAAATGTTTTCCTGATAACATTTATACAACTCATAACTGTTAATACCTACAAGAGAAAATTGCAAAATCCATCTAGCTGCATACAATTAGCAAACTGAATTCCATGTGACCCCATGCCCCTGAATCTGCTAGGCCAGGAATTTCCTCTGAACAGTGGGACCCCCATGCTGGAGCAGCAAGTTCTGTGGGGGACATGTGGGTCCTCAGCTCGGATCTGAGGAGAGAATGAGTGCTCAGCTTTGAATGAGGCGCAAATATTCAAGGCTGTGATGAGTGCCCTCTGCAGAGGGCTGACTTGGTGGTAGAATCACGCCCCCAGCATGATGATGCAATATGCTGAGCAAGCCAGCCGAAGAGTCATTGCAAGTGGGAGACAGATATCCCTCCATATGGCCTGTCCTTGTGCCCACTCAGCAGAAGATCCATTGGCCAACTCTGGTGAAGTCTGCTCTCCAGGTTGTGTATTTTCCTTGTCCCTGTCCCCAGCACCAGCTGTCTTCCTTGTCCCTCTTCTCAAAGCTTAGGAAAGATCTGAAATCCATTATCCTTTCACTGAAATTCATCCACATTAAATTTTCATCTAAACCAAAGATTTCCCTTTTAAATCTTTTATTTCTAGATATTAAACGAAAGACTCTGCAGTTAAAAGAATTTTTGGTAATGTTGAGAAGGATAGGAAGAATTTTGATAAGGAAAGGAGATGTTGAAATCATATTAATCTTACCCTGCTGGCTACAAAGCCAAACTTGACATCAGTTTGCTAGGATGAAGCTGCTGTCCTTCCATCTGCCTTGGGTACCTTCCTCCTTAGGACAAGAACATCCTGTGGAGGCCACTGGGGGCCTGGTGCCACTGGCAGCTGGGGTGGAAGGACTGGTATCCCTTCGCCACCAGCTTTTCCCAGGACCCTGCACCTGGCTGCTCTGACAGAGACCCGCCTGCTAGCCGCTCCTCTTACTGAGAGCTGATCCCGAGCTTCTCTTGGCGAGCACACTTCTCAGGCTCGCCATCTGTCTCCTCCTGGCCTCCTTCTCTGTCTCCCTTAACCTTAGTTGTCCTCTGTTCTCTGTTGCTTAATCAGTTCCTCTTGCAACTGTGTAAGGTCAAATTCTAGTAATGAATCTGTCTGTCTGTCTACCCATTTATCTATATATCTATCATCTCACCATCTCCCTCCCCACCTAACTGTCAATATTATACCTCGTATTGGTTCTACTTCTTTGATTGAATACAAGGTAAGAAGTCTGTAGAAAACATATATATGTTCCAGTACTAGCAATTGAACCCGGGGCCTTGCACATTCTAGGCAAGCGCAATACCACTGAGCTACATCACCAGGCCAACATTTAATTCTAGAATAAGCAAAGTCTTCCTCAATAACCAAGAATGCCATGTACATAAAAATAAAATTGAAATGCAAATAGAAATCCTCAAGATACTACTTCACATCCACTAGGATGAATATTTTTAAAAAGGCAAACAGTAAGCTTTGGAGGGCTGGAGAAATTGGACCCCACACACATTGCTGGTGGGCAGCTGCTTTAGACTTCAGCTTGGCGGTTCCTTAAAAAAAGTTAAACATGGTGACTATATGATCCAATAATTCTGCCCCTAGGTATATACCCGAGAACCTAAAACATACATCCACACTAAAGTATTTTAATAGCTAAAACATGGAAACAGTCCACACGTCTATCAATTGATGAACAGATCCATACAATGGAATATCAATCGGCTATCAAAAGGAAGTGTTTATACCTGAATATGTTGAATGAATGAAACCAGATGCAAAAGACTACGTATTGTATTCTAAATATAAAAATGTCCAGAATAGGAAAAAAAGTAGAAAAGTAAATTAGTAGTTGTCAGGAGTTGGAGGAAGGGAAAATGGAGAGTGACTACTGATGGCTACAGGGTTTCTTTGGGGGGGTAATTAAAATATTCTCCAATGAGATAGCTGTGATGTTACCCAACTTCTTGAATATAAAAAAATCTAATAAATTTTACTTTTAAAAAGATGAATTTCATGGTATGTAAATTACACATCCATAAAGCAATTATTTTAAAAAAATAAACCCAAAGTTGTCTTTAACACGGTACAGGGCTTCACTTATATAAAACTGAAATAAAATTTGAATTGTAGGCAATTCTATTTTCAGTACAAAGCTAGTAGAAATCATAAAGTTTCAAAATGATTATTAAATAGAGGGTTGTGTTCACTTAGAAGGAGAACAGTGATCTCCAGAAACCATTACTAATTCACAGGAAATAATTACTGTCAAGCCATTTTACTAATATTATTTTACAAAGGCATTTTAATGAATCTAATGTAGTATCTTTGTGAAAAATAAAAAGAAAATTTAGCTAGATTAGTACTTACTTGGATGGATCACAATGTTTAATATGGCAGAAGGGATTTCTGAAGGCATAACACAGATTTCTAAAGGTGATCATTTTTATTTCAATGGAGTAGAATGCTTCAAGGCAAAGAGGCTGCATATATTTGTACATATTTATACATATATTTCTAAACGACGGATTTAGGATGTAAACAGATTCTGACAGATTGGAGGACCCGTCTGAATTGAACTAGATTAAGTGCATTGCCTGTGATACAGTCTAAAGACATTTGTACAAGCACTAGGTTATAAGATGTAATTCTGTGGACATATGTAAAAGGAGGTATTGTAGACAGCAGGCTCAACAGAAGACCACAGAGAGATACACATGCAGCTAAGTTAACTGATGAAGGAGATCTGTATCTTTAGAAGGATCAACAATTCCTATTTCTCTAGAGGTTGCTGATCTCCTTCCTAACGCCCAGCCTCCCACCCTTCCACCCAAACAGATCCTTATATTATTAGGACCAGCAACGTGCCAATAATTTCTGAACTTCCCTTGCAGCTGTGATTGGCCACTGAAATACAGCTTATATTTTGGGAGAGCATTCTGAGAAAGTTCTCTAGGGTGAACTGACTCACGTGAGAAGGGGGCCATTGCCCTTTTTTCCATTCCTTCATTTCCTCCCTGGATCATGGCCTCAAGTGACTGGAAATCTAGCTGCCATTTTGAACCATGAGGTAACCTGGAGGGTGAGTAACAGATGCTAAGGATGGTGAGGCTGAAATACAGAAGGGACCTAGGTGCCTGATCACAGGGTAGCCACTGTAAGCTGACTGTTACCTCTGTATTTATATTACTTGAGTAAGAAGTAACCACTTCATTTAAGTCAAGATGTGGCTAAATCCAATCCAACATGTACGAGAGACTAGTAAAAAGGGAGCAAAATGGAATTGGTGACTATGTAGTTGCTACTGCCATTGCTTCTGGTCAACTCCACAAAGGGAAAGTTCCTACTAATAGCAATTTTTGTTTTGTCTTTCTTTGAAAGAAGAAAAATCCAGGCTGCCTCTAACATTGGCATAGTATTATAGCTACTAGATATCTTTGAGTAGGTGAAGATTGTGTTGAACTGGAAAATGCATTTGTCTAGGGGGTAGCTGCTTCTCAGTTCCGCTTGGCTGCCATCAAGTGGAAACCTGGAGACATTCTGAATACTGCACAGGCTGACGTTGTTTGGGCTGCTCAAGACTTATCGGTGGGCCGGCTTCAGTGTGCAAGTCACACAGTTCCTCTGGTGAGCTCGGCTGGGTCTGTGCTGAGAACTCAGTCCCCTCCCTTTTTGAGCACTGTGTTTGGTACTGGGCAGCCTGCGCTGAGGACAGGAATTGAGAGTGATGGGGCAGAGTGAGATCTGAGACTTGTCTCTAAGTATGTGAAGGACACAAAATTTATGTTCCGGGTCCCTGTGAGGGTGACACTAGCTAAGGAATGCTGATGACAAAATGGATTTTGTTTTACTATAAAATGGAACATTCAACTCTGAGCTGCCAGGATAGGATGCCTGGAGAGGGGCTGAGTTCCCTGACCTGGAGGTTTGGTACCAGATGTCAGACTTTGGTAGGAGCACTGCAGAGGGCTCTCAGGGCCTAGCCGGTTTGGGTTACCTGGAAGGTCATTTTTAACAAGATACTCCATGATTCTGGGAACACTGCAGCACAAATTCACATTGGAAATGAGGAAATGTGATTGTGACATTGTTTACTTGAAAGTTAAAGGGCCAGTCTAGTAATTTGGATGTTTGTTAGTAAAAGAAAAGGGAACAGATCTCATTAGACCCTTCTTGATTAAAATGAATAGGGCCACTGTCTATAGTAAGTTTGTTCACTCACTTTTCTTTGGTCATTAAAGCAGCCCCCAGCCCAAAAGCAAAGAAGCAACAATATGCACAAGGAGACAAGTGCTTGAGTTGTGTGCAAATGGTAAAGAAAAGCCTGGAGCCAACCTCAATGTCTCATAAAGGGAAAAAGATAAACAAATGGGGGAACAACCACACAGCAGTTATAATGAAAGAATGAGAGCAACACCCATAAAAACAATGTATAAATCTTGAACATATAATGTTCATTGAAAAAAAGCCAATTGCAATACAAAAGACAGGTTAAAAATGAAGGCTTTGGAGTGACATTTCAGAAATGGAGCACAGGAGTTGGGGTGGGGTGGACCAGACTGGGGATAAGCTAGAGAAAAGGTAATGTAGTCATAAATAAGCAATACAGGGAATCCTTATGGAGTTGGAATTATTCATTATCTTTATTGTGTAGTGGCTCCGCAGCCTTACACAGGTAATAAAACTGTATCCAACGTAATACACATACATAAATAATTATAGGTAAAATTGAGAAATCTAAATAAAACCAGTGGATTTTTACCAATATGGTTATCTAGTAATACTGTGATACTATATTACAGTTTTGCAAAATGTTAACATGAGGGAAACTAGGAAATGTGTAGGAAAGCTTGCTGTATATTATTTCTTACAATTCATATGAATGTACAGTTAGCTGAATTAAAAAAGAAACAAACACCATTTCAAAAGTGAAAGGCCAAGAAAATATTATTGGTTTTCTATTTCATGATAGAAATTCTTAAAAATGTCACTCCTACAGAAAAACTGGGTGATTTTCATTAATAATATTACTTCCAAAGTCAAGGAAAAAGGCATTGGAACCAGACTGCCTGGGAGTGAATCCTGGCTCTCCCACAGGTTATCTATGAAACTCTGGAGAAATGAAAACCATGTGCTTTAGTTTCTTTCTTAGTAAAATGGGGTATCAGGATGCCCACAGCACTGAGTCCTCAGGATTACCTGGCTGAACATACATGCAATAGTTTCAACAGTGCTTAAAGCACATTTTAAGTGCCTAGTAAATTGTTGAGTTTTATTATATGAACATTAAGAAGTTTGAGAATGGGTGATACCAGAATATAGACATGTAAATAGAGAGACTGTAAAGGAAATACATTCAGGTCTGAGTCACCTCTGAGGATGGGCAGGGCCCCCATAGTGTGTTACTATGCTGCTAAATCCTGGATAGAATCCACCTGTGCTCGAGTGCTGACTGAAGGTGCAACTTGCCTCCAGTCTCTAGGCCTTTTTGCACTCAGCTCTTTCCCTAGAATTCCCTTTCCCTGGATTCTCAGCAACTCCCACCTCATCTTTCAGGATGTAGCTCTACTGTGACCTCCTCCAAGATGCCGACCTTGACTGCCCCACCAAGGTAAGAGGGCTGGTTACCTCTCTGACAGCACTTCTGCCAACTCTGCCGCAGTACTCATTCCTCCATGACTGCTTCCCACCAGAGGTCCTTGAGATCAAGGGAAGAGGTGGAGAGCAATGGTCAACGTTAGAGGAAAGAACAAAGAGTTTAGAGAATCATTCTATCAGATGCTGCAAAATTAGCAACCAAGAGAGGATGCTGCAGCAAGCTACTCGACTGACCTTTGATTTAACGGTTATGTTGCTCATCACACAGCTAACACCTGCTGGGCTAGAGTCTGGAGTTTGCAGTGCAAACGTATATCACTGTGAGTATCTTTAGTTGTACTATTATGGCTGCCTCCATGTTGTGAGTTGATTTAAAATCTTTATTGTTCATGGTCATCTTGGCTTTGTGGAAGAGCCAGAAGTTGCACAGTGCCAGACGTGATGAACAAGGTGGATGAGGACACACTGTAATGTTTTGTGGGCACACAGGAGCAATATTCGTCACTTTTCTTTTTTGTCACACCTCATGAAGACATTCAGGAAAAAGGTCTTCCAGAACTGCTTCAGAAAGTGGCATCAGCTTTGGGATAACTGTGTTTGAAACGAGGGTGAGTGTTTTCAGGGGGATTAATGGCAATGCGTCTTTCACTGTAACAAATTTTTAAAGTTTAAACATTCACCATACATTTCAGTCGCCTCTCATAAGCAGGATAAGTGCACATAATGAAGTGACACAAGGCCTTGCACAGGAAAGACAGGCGCACAACAATCTGTATCTGCTAAGAAAAATCACTGAAGGAGAGGCACCAGCCCAGTTACGGGTGAATCCTGACGGAATTTTTTTCTTTTGCTGAGTGAGAGAATAATGCTACACATGTTAGAAAAGGACAAAACTTTTAATTAGGGGATATACAGTTTTTAACACAAATATCTGTATCAGTCACATTAAAAGAGCAACCAATTTTGAGTATATTATATAGATTCTTATGTGATTCATTCTTTTAAAAAAAAATCCAATTAGCAAATCTTGTAACTGTACAGTTCATGTCCTCATTTAGGTGCCCAGAGGTAGCACTTTCATGCCTGATTAGGAGCTTACTGCAAGATGCCATTTCCTTAACTCTGCTCATACCCATCTGTGTTGCTAATGTTAGAATGATGAATACACAGCTATACCGAATTAAATTTCCCAATTGTTTCACAGTGCAGAGGTTTTTGGGGCTAAATGGTTTTCTAGCAGCTTGGGGAAAAAAATGATTGCATTGCACGGACAACTTTGGCCTTCTGAATATTTATCTGTACATGTTATACAGGCCGCGCTGAATACCATGTGGCCCTGTCTGTCCCCAGAGACCAGTCCTCAGAATTTTCATCTTACAGGAGTTATAGATAGGAGCCAATTCATGTGACAGTCTAGCAAGACAGCCACTGTGTTACTTTTCTCATTGCTGGGACAAAATAGCCGACACATACAATTAAAGAAGGAAAGGTTTATTTCAGCACACAGTTTGTAGAGGTTTCAGTCTGTAGTCGGCTGGCTCCTAGGCAGAGTGGCAAGGCAGAGGGGAAAGAGCTCATGGCAGGGCAAGCAGGAAGCAGTGGAGAAGAGCAGTGAGCCTGCCTTTCCCTTTTAGCCCATCTAGGCCACAAATTTTTGGGTGGTGCCACCCACACCCAGGTGGGGCTTCTGTTTTCAGTAAATTCATTCAACCACTCAGAACTATGCTAATTCCAACCAGTGGACTAATTTAGTACCACACACCCTTAATCCCAGTATCACACACCCTAGATCCAGCCAGTTCCAAAAAGCATCACCTATGAGTGGATGAGGGTTTGGGGGGACATCTAGATACAGGCCATAAAGGCCACGAGTCCTCTTCCCAGTGAGCATGATACCAGGATTCTGAGCAGACGCTCTCTCATGCTTTTGTCCTGACGGAGCACTTGTCTGTCTGCCTGTCTGCTGGTCTGTTCATCAGGTCCTTCCATAGAGTGCGTCCTAGGTGAAAGTCACGGGTGAGCCACCCGGGACATGAGGTCCAATGTGACACAGATTTTGCCCTGAAGAAGCCGGTGTTCCAGGAGAGAAGCAGGCATGAAAACACACACACAAAGAAGTTTTGTGGTGCCTGACGGGTGTACATGGTTGCTGCAGAGTCATCTGAGGGAAGCCTGATGGCCTGCGCCGTGGGGACCTCGAGCAGTTAGCATTGAGGGGGGAAGGCCAAGAGGAACATGGTTCTGAGGTGTCTAGATGCTTCCGTCTCCTGCAGCATCAACATTACTGACCAACTTGTTAAATCTCTTATAATAGCAACAGCAGGTGTTAGGCTTGGTTTTACTCTGCTGGCTTTCAGAAAAGATCTGAACTACGGGCTTCATTAGCAAGTACCATTTACCTTGTGTCTAGTAATCTTCCAGGGCAAGCTTGCCTTCAAAATCTATTGCAGAACCCTTTTAATCCTTACAAACATCATCATTAAGATAGCTACCCAGCACTTCAAAGAGCCTCAAAGATTTTTTTACTTTGACCTGAACAATCAGCAAAAATTCGAAAGCAAATGACTGCATTAGACTTGGAACCACACATTAAAATTCCTCCCATACCATTTACATCAAGATAGCTTAGTGTAAGCACCGTTATGTACTTTTCTTTTTCTTTTTCTTTTTTTTTTTTTTTTTTTTTTTTTTTTTTTTTTTTTTTTTTGTGCTGGGGATCGAACTCAGGGCGTTGCGCTTGCAAGGCAAGCACTCTAACCACCGAGCTAAATCCCCAGCCCCAACTTTTCTTATTCTTCTATCCAGAATGAAACGATTCTACCTGGTCTCACCGTGATTTGCAGAAACTTGAATGCTTCCTAGAAGTTGGGACCTGGTGGAGTCCTACCCTTGCCACCTCTCTCCAGGACATTTATTATAATGCTGCCAAAGAGGGACACACCAATTTGGAAATGCCCTTAGAAAGAGTTACCTCTTTTTCATTTATTCATTCATTCAATCAGTAAGTGTGATACATAATAACAATACATAGTATAAACATATCTTTATATTATTACACATAATTATCCAGGCAGAGGGAATGAGCTTGGTATGTGTGAAAAGTGACCAAAAAAGAAGGAATAAGAAAAAAAGAGTGTTCTTAGAGTGAGTAAAACGTGATAAAAAAGAGGAGTTCAGAGTGAAAGATTATAACATATAAGGCTCTGTAGGTACAAAATTTTGGAAGAAGTTGATGTGAAGCTATTGTACAGTATTTAACAGGTTACTAGTTACACAAAAGAGTTATTCTAACCAAATGACCACAGAAAAGCATCCCCACGGGGATGGCCACGTCTAATGACGCATGAGTGATCCTACATGCCTTCTGAGGTTAGGTTATAACAAGGATACAGCTTCTGCTCAGTCTCTGTCTCTCCTCTCTGTTTCTCTCTTGCCCTCCTTCTTTCCTCCTCCTTTACTTCTCCTTTTCTCCCTTTTCTCTCTTGATGAACGCTCACCAATGGAACTCAGCCAGTCAGTACCAACTTCCCAGCTGTATGAAATGGGTTCTGCAACCCTACACAAGCCTTCAGATGACTGAGCACCTGCTAATATCTGACTGCAACCTCACAAGAGACTCCAAGCAGAACCACTAAGCCAGGTCAACCCCATCTGCTCCTGATTCCCACCATAGAAAGTATACGAGATAAGGAATTGCTTTTAGTCACCAAGTCATATCTGAAAACTAGATAATGAGTTAAGACTTTGTTAGATTTAATTCTAAGTATGACAGAAATCATTGGAGAGTTTTAATAACAAGTTAATATGTTCTGGTTTACCAATGACAAAAAAAATTATCACATTCAGATAACTATAGGAAACCTGCCTTGTCCCTAAAAATTGTATATATCATTTCTCTTTTCTTCTATCTCTTTTTCTCATCTCTTCCATCTTGCACTCTCGCTGTCTAGCTCTTTCTTGTCCCTTTCCCTTGTTATTTCCTTTCTTTCTCGAGTTTATTCTTTATTCCACCTCCAACCCTCTTTGGTCTACTTAAGGCGTCTCAGCGGACCTGTGATTCTCTTAGTCAAAACTACCATAGTGCAGAGAGGACTGGGCCAGGTGGAGAGGGCAGACAGTTTTTCTTGGCAGGCTTCTAATGCACATTAAGGATGAGAGATTTTTACACAAAGCACCCAGGAAGAGTTGCATTTACATAACTTTCCAGTGTGGGTGTAATTAGGAGAGGAGTACAATGCAAATTATCGTAAGCTGGGATTGTTAATGAGCTACAAATGTGGGCTCCCTAAAGAAAAAGATGGAATAGTCAAGCAATCCATACTAAACTTCTTTGATATGATAAGCATAATGATGCAGGTACAGAATTCCATTAATATTCTTATGTGCCTTAGCATTAAAGTAATTCTCTCAACATGTATTTTAAAAAATCATTAATATGTTTTTTTAAAAAAGACCTATAAATGTTATAAAGCAACTAGCAACTCCCTAACGCTTGAGTAAACCTCTTAAAAATGACAAGAGACAAGGTCTGTGAACATAATTAGGAACTTACTTTTTCAGTTAATAACCTCTCTTCAAAACTGTTTTATTTCCCATTGTGTATCTGCTGGAATTCCTCTTCTCCTGGGAATAAAATTTGATGATCAACAGCCCCAACACTTACAGATATTTTGGGCTATTGTTGCTATTAGCAACATTTAATTTATATTTAATCCCTATGGATTAGATTTTGGACGAGAAGGAGAAAATGATTTGACTACCTGAAGCAGCACAGTCTACCTGACCTATCATCTTTGCAGTGACACCAGCACTTGATTTCCAAGAGGAATCTTGACACAGGCAAAGAGGCTGCCAAGAGTCTGTAACATTCATTTTTGCTGTGGCCACTTCAGGCTCAGACTCCATCATTTAAGCAGATTCCATGTTAGCCCCCGTTTCTGATGCCATATATGGACATCACTGCCCATGAATCACTAAGAGTCAAGAATTACAGCTCAGTGAGTCACCTCATTTTATTAGAGTACCATATCTCATGGCTGGTGCTCATGGAATGAACTTGTCAGTTTACTATCTGTAGAGTCAAAAACAACTCAAAGAATCTGGAAATATGCCTTTCACAAAGCACTTTCATTTCATATTTATGAAGTATTTTATTAATAATAGCAGAACGAGCTTTATTAAGGGCTTTCTCACAGTATTTATCAGATCCTTAAGAGGCCTGAGAAGAGTCAGCTTTTCAAACGCTTATTTCTCCACGATCCTGAGGGAAATCCTGTTTCTTCCTGGTGCAGTCATATATCATTTAACAAAGGGGATGAATTTTGAGAACTGTACTCTTAGGTGATTTTGTCATTGTACAAACATCATAGAGTGTGTTTACACAAGCTAAGCTGCTACAATGTCACTAGGTGATGTAGTTTTATGGGACCATCACCACTGTTGAGTGAAACATCATTATGTGGCATGACTGTACTTTGTTTTGAAGAGTTGAGTCTTCTTGGAGGTAAGTCTCTAATGGATGAGGGATCTACATAGGGCACACTGACCATTGGGAATGCTTCAATTCAATTCAAATGCAGAGAGAAGTCCATTCAAAACTCAGTGTGCTCTTCACTCTTGAGAATATGTCAGACACACAAACTCAACTGTAAAAGTGACCAGAACAGGTATACTTAATGATGAGAGCTATTACAAGTTATTATCCAAGGGTTATGACTAATTGGCTATAAAATGTAAAGGAAATATGTTATAGGTAAGAGTGAACTTACAGAGTGTATTCATTACTTTCCCAGTACTGGGACAATGTACCTGATACTCGCGCCTGAAAGGAGGAGAGGTTTATTTTGGCTCACAGTTTCAGAGGGTTCAATCCATGGTTAGCTGACATCAAAGCAGAAAGTGTGGTGGAAGGGAATGGCAGAGTAAAGCTGCTCACCTCTCAGCAGCCAAAGAGGCAGAGAGAAAAGGGAGGAGCTGGGGACAAGAATATACTCTTCTAGGTCGCATCCCAACTGACCAAGCTCCAACCAAGCCCCACCTCCTAACAGCACACTCAGCTATAAGCTCATCAACATATTAAACCACTCATGCCCCCAAGACCCAATCATTTTCCACAAGCCCCACCTCTGAGCACATGAAACTTTTGGGAAACGTTTTAGATTTCAACCATAACGCAAAGGGTCTGTTGTCTTCTAAGTCCTTAATAAAGTACATTATCAATTTAATCAGCTACCATCTCCAAAGATAGATGAGTGTCAACCCAATTTTTCAAACTGATTATCTTAAAATGTAGTAAAGTTGAGCCTATTGCAAAATTTATCTTTCTGTGGAAATAATTCTGATATTATTTTGAGAGTATGAGTTATAATTTACACAGATGAAAAAGGATTGGTTATTATTTATACTCATTGGTTTATTACTTTGAAGTTATGATATTATTTCATTAAACTTAAAACTATCAGTTCTAAGAGGTATCCTTATTTTATATCCCAAGAAGAAAGAAAAGGATTGCCAGTTAAACTGTGAAACATTTTAGCACATTGACTGTATTATATGTCTTGATTGCAAAAAGTATAAAATGTGAAAAAATGTAGGTAGTAGGCAGAATCATGCCCCTCAAACATGTCCACATCGTAATTCCTGGACCTAGTGAATATGCTAGGTTACATGGCAAAAGGGAATTAAAGTTTTGCAGATGGAATTTAAATTGCTAATACATAATCTGAGGAATGCTGGATTATAATCATAATATAATTACCAGATCCTTGAACGTGGGAGAAAGAGGCAGAAGACAGTAAGGGAAGAATGGCTGGAGAGAAACCTGAAGATGGAGGAAGGGGCCATGAGCCAGGGAATGTGGGCGGCCTCTAGAAGCTGCAAAGTCAAAGAAATAGATTGATTCCTAGAGCTTCCAGCAGGGAAAGCAGCCCTTCTGATACTTCAATCTCAGCTCAGCACATGTTGGACTTCTAACCCACAGACTTGAAAGAGAATAAATTTGTTTTTTTCAAACCACTAAGTTTATGTAATTTGTTATGGCAGAAACAAGGAAATCAATACAACATAATATTTTAGAATCTATGGATGCAATGTAACTTGCACAAATGTGAAGTTAAAATATTTAGAACTTGCTAAATATTTAAATTCATGAGATTTATTCAGTTATTATTCATAAATATTTTAGATAACAGTGAACAGCTTCAAAATGCACTCCTCTTTCATAACAGACTTCAGTAAGATTTATAGACTCGGATATGTACAAAAACTAACCTCACTATTCAACACTCCCCTCAAGGCTCTGATGTTTAGTTCACTCCTGTTTATCACAGATGTGGAAAAGCAAACCTTCACAACGGGACTATAATTATGTTTATGGATTATTAATATTTGATCCAGACAAACTGCAATATTCCAGATGTTTAAAAATCTCTCCAAACTGGGTGTGGTGGTGCATGCCTATAATCTCAGCACTTGGGAGGATGAGGTAGGAGGATTGCCATGAGTTCGAGGTCAGCCTGGACTACATAGTGAGACTCCGTCTCAAAACAAAACAAAACAAAAACAAAAACAAACAAGAAAACAAAAAGTCCTTCCAAATAGACCATAAATTAATTTATGATCAGTGATTTTTTAATCCTACAAAGGAATGAAAAATGTTGGAATGCATTTGTTTTTCAAATTAAAATAAATCAAATTCATTGCATTAGCCTTGGGTCCAGTATATGAAGCATTAATCCTACCCAAATGTGTAGTCTGCAACCGCACTCACTAAATCCAAAACTGATTTCTAAAAACAAAACAAAATCAACAAATTCATTGTGAAATAATCCCCCATGTTAGATACGCTATACTCTAGATCCCAGATCTCATAATTTTACATATAAAACCTGACATTCAACAAATGAGTCCAGTGTTTTCCAAGTCATTTGGAAATGTCAGTTCACATGTGCACAGTGAGCTATCCATCAAAGGCACCCACTCTGAATAAAAATAAATGACCCCGGTAGTTGGTTTGCATCAATAGCTCATTAGGCAAGTGCTCTACCACTGAGCCATACTCCAGCCCTTATTTGGTTATTTTTATGCCATTATCTTTCTTCCCATTTTCACAATTCCAAGATCTTAACTGCAGTTGGTCTAAGACTTTAACTTGCCAAACAGTTCTTTATTTTCATTTTTTTGTTCCCCTTTTCATTACTGTCCTGTCATATATAATACAATTTTCTGGAGACTTATGATTCCTTTACATCAAAGGTCAGTGTTCTCAGCTTCAAAGATACAGAAGCAAATATTTATTAAGGTGAAGTAGAAATTTAAGGCCATATCTTGTACCTGTTACTATTTATCTGGCTTTATTTAGCTTCTGCCTGTCTGAGAAATGGAAAATGAACCTGTCTCCCATTCATTAATGAAATCATTCTGGAGCTTTCTCCTTTTTTAGCATTCTGTAGCAAGACTCTTTGGGTAGCAGCATAGCAGCAAACAGCCTCAGAAATACTGTCTGTGTGGCCACTGATGCTATGCTTTCAGCTTTCCAAATACTCTTTTCATCACTCTAAGACTCCATGACACTTTGGTAGAAATCACTATCCACATTTTCACTGGGAAGCAGTCATTCGAGTGGCTGGGACAGCAGACGGCTGAGCTAATCAAGTGTTCCACTAGCACTATTGGCCTGATTATTAGGATTGCTGCTCTTTTTACAAAATGGACATGTTGTTTTTATCTTCTACATGATCCAAAGTACTTGATGGATACTCCCTGAATTGTCTTTAAGAAGATTATAATGGAAGTAAAATTATTTCCTCTTACAGATGAAGAGATTTGTTTTCTGGGAGTCACCATGATTAGTATTATTAAGATTTGAGTTTCCTATCTTTTATAGTAATATTCTATATGCTTAAATAAAACACACTAAATTTAAAGTACTGATTTGTTATATTTTAAATTTTTCTTAAAATTTGTGTCTTTAAAATATGCTTGCAGACTATTTACTTATGTCCCACTCAAAATATGATTCACACAGGCAGAAATAGCACTGTACATTAGAAATTTCAGAAGGCATGATAATTGTGTTTTATTTTCCTCTCCATTATTGTTGCAAAATAAAAATCATGGCCTTTTAATCTGAATTTATTCATCCTCTGGTAGTATGAGCTATTGAACAACAACAAAAAAAGTCCTATGTATAAAAGTTCATATATTTAAATTATTTGACACTAAAATATTTGTAGAACAAAGCAGGAGATAAATGGGAAAAATGTCTATAGAGCCATACTGATATATAAAGTTACTCACTGAAGATCAAATAATGATAATTAACTCAAAGGTGAGAACTTTGGGCCCTGATTCTAAGCCAGTTTCCTCTGATTTTAAATCAAATTCTAGCAAACGTGATTATTTAGTTTCTAAGTCTATAACTGATCAGAAATAGTGCTTCTCTAACCAGATTACAGCAAGAAGTGACAGGTGATTACCTATCAGGAAGGGACTGAAAAACAAGCGGAAAAAAGAAATCTCATGATGGTCAGCTAAGAGTCTCAAGTAGCACAAGTCAGTCTCCTTCAGAAGGCTGAGAGCATTCTTGACGTAGGACCGGAAGTCAGAGCTGAGACCAAGATCCAGCCCAGACATAGCCACTAACCATCTGAACGCCTCTGAGTAATTATCTCGGTGCTGTGACCACTGCATCCCCAGACGAGGAAGAGTTCTTTCTGCTTTTCAATATCAATAGCAGTAAGTGGGAAAACCAAATAGGATTATGTCTATATTACTTAGGTTATTGATTCTGCTGCATGTAAATTCTCTTCACCTAGAATAAAGACTACATTTTTTAGCTTCTGCTCAGTGTGTGTGGCCCTACAACTAATCTCTGACTTAAGAGATGTGAGGGAAAAGTAGTACGGCAATCCTGTAGGACAGGCCCTAGCTTGGCCTTTTTAAAATACATTTTTTAATTATATGAAAAAATGAAACACAATTTAATAATCAAATAAGAGAATAGCAATAGCTATTAAACTGTATATCATTATCTTCAAAGTAGTCACTCAGAGTTCAAGATATAAACCAAAAAGATTCTTACAAAAAATGAACAGATAATAACACAATCTTTTCAGTGAACTAAATAAACTAGTATAATGAGGCCAATTAACATCTGTATTGAAATAGTTTTAAAATAATGGAATTTGTTATTTGTAGACGTGCAATGTTTGAACTTCTCCCTATTTCCTCTTTATCTCTTTTCTCCTTTGATTTTTCTTTGTGTTCCTCGCAGCCTTTTTCTCATTGTGGTGAGGAGGATGTAAAGTCATAGTAAGCCGCCCTGGGCTATGCAGATGATGCAATGACACCAAAGGTACACGGACCCTGATGGTGGCTTCAACAGGAGAGAGACACTCAGGTGACTTTTACATGAAATAAATTCCTATTTTGCTTAAACTCTTTAAATTCAGTTACATATGGTATGTCTCTACCACATTAACTAAAAATGACCAATACCCTAAAGATTATGGAATGAATTTGTTATGAGATGCTTGGAAAAGTGCAATAACAGTGCCGCTTCTTAAATTTACTGGGTTATATTCTTAGTGCTCCACATTTGAGAACACTCATATGATATTTTGCATTTTTCCTCTAAGATGGTAGCAGGAAACAAGGATGGAGGAACCTTGGAATCAACACACAGTTCTCTAATTTCTCTCAGACAGGTTAGAATCTATCTATGAAGGAAGAAATGATGAAATGGGGCTGATTCTGCCAGATCCAATATCAGCACAACCTCCCTATTATGCCCCCACCCCTTCAGCAGGCCTGGGAAATCAGCTCTCTCCTCCAAGGATGGAAAAACTGGAGCACAGAGGATCAGAGAGCAAAGAAATGGCAGAGAATTTTCATTTCCCCTAAACACCACTTCTACAACTTGCCCTCATGTTACTATGGTTACCACATGACTTCTGAATTAGTTTCTACAGAAACAGCAATTGTGGAAGCCAATAAGCACAGCATCTGTCCAGGTGCCTTTATTAATAATTAGAAATATAGGCTGTCTGTTAAAAATACATATAATGAAGGTAGCCTTCTTTTTTTCAACATTTACTTTTTCCTATTTGCTCACCAGTATTTAAATTGAAAGCATACACCTGGGAGTGCAATGAAGAGAATGAAAAAAATACTATCTCGCTTCTCTACAAGAAACATCACAGAAGCTTCTTCAGAAGTTACTAGCAAGGTTCCATAACCAAGTTCCAAATAATGTATTAGAAGAAAAACATGGAGTAAATACCGTGTTATACTCTAATTTTAAGATTTTTGAAGGTCTTTCATTCCAACAGTAGAATTCCACCAAACTGGAATACACAGATAAATCACCTTCTGCCTGGAAGGCTTCAGAATTTGTAATGGACTTCTCAGCTTTCTGATTCTTCCTTCCCCAAATCAAACTGTACTTGGCTTCTAGGATAATATTTCAGATACAGCATTTTCACCATATTATTTTTCTGTCAAGAATCTATCCCAGGGCCTGGGGGTTTAGCTCAGTGGTTAGAGTGCCTGCCTCAGAAGAATCACGAGGCCCTCAGTTTGATCCCCAAACCCCCCCCAAAAAAAGAAAAAAAAAAAGAATCTATTCCTATTTTGAATTGGATCAATTCTCACCCCTTGGCCTAGCCTGTAAAGTCTTATATGACCAATCTTTCTATTGCCACCTCTTTGAGCTCTTTATTCCATATAATGTCCTACAAATTTCAGACTCTCTGTTTTTTTTGTTTGTTCGTTTGCTTCTTTTCAGTTTTTCCTCTTGGTATTTCAATGTAGATGATTTCTTCTTCAAGTGTACTAACTCTTTCCTCTGCTATATCTCATCTGTCATTAAGGCCAAGGAACAAACTTTTCATTTATGACACAGTGCTTTTGATTTCTAATGTTTATATTAGTTCTTCTTTATGGTT
The DNA here is from genome assembly GCA_004026905.1 of Hystrix cristata. NCBI lineage: Eukaryota > Metazoa > Chordata > Mammalia > Rodentia > Hystricidae > Hystrix > Hystrix cristata. The sequence goes on along the minus strand of PVJO010005334.1, from coordinate 75,083 downwards.
TCCTTCTCTCTGCTGAAGTCATTTGCTTGTTAGTGCAGGATATCCAACTTTTCTGCTAAGTCCTTTAATCTGTTTACCAAACTTATTTTAAAACTTCATCTGATAATACCAACATCTGGACCAATTTGGATCTGCTCTATTGACCACTTTCTGTCTTGACCAAGGTCACATTTTCTTGATTCTTCAAATGACTCTCAATTGCTGACTGTATGCCAAGTATTGCATTGTGAAGAACAACAGAAATATTAGTTTCACTAGCAGCAGAGTAGCTTTCATCTGAATAACCCTCGTACAGGTAGCAATTATAAACCCTGAAAAAAATATAGATCCAAAATAAGGCATAAATTAGGAGGAAATTTTTGCAGGTGTTGGGGATCAAATTCAAGGCCTTGTGCTTGCTAGGCAAGTGCTCTTCCAGTGAGCTAAATCCCCAACCCCAAAAGGAAAGAATTTGGGAGGCTGAGGCAGGAGGATCAAAAATTCAAGTCCAGCCTGAGCAATTTAGCAAGACTCTGTGTCAAAAAGGAAGGGACAGCTTAGAATACAGCTCAGTGTCAAGGCTCTGGGTTCAATTCCTGAGACAACAACAACAATAAGTAGAAGTAATTACACTTAGATATACGTTTATACTGGGTTTTCCTCTAAGTCGAAGGCAGGTAGAAAAACTGCTCTTATTGGCCAGTGATGAGGGAGGACAGAGCTCATATCTACTAGAATGGCTGGAAACTGGGTGGGCGGGGGGAGTGTTTGTCCTATGAAAGAGAGTGCCACAGATAGGGATCCCTAAAATCTGCATTTAAATTCCCCCTGAATTGTGGCTGCCTGGAGAGATTTCCAGGAGCCTAGGAGAAACCAACAGGTATAAGAGTATCATAGTAAGCAGAAATACCTGAACCTACACAATTAAGAGGAATCAAAGTTTGAGTCTTGCCAATATGGAGTAGCTGGTAACCACCTTGGAATTTCCAAAGATCACTCTAACAATGCAGAACACGAATCTTCTACAAAGTCCAAGTTATTACATAGTAATTTACATGTGTACTAGGGAAAAAAAATCATTCTTCAGATAAAGATAACACAAACCAGAATTCTAAAGATGGGCCATTTACAATGTTCAGTGTATAATAAAATATTATGAAGTGTGGCAAAATGGGAAATGAGAGCTATAAGTGGAAGGCAAAAAGAAGGAAAAGATAGGCAATAGAAACCAGCTCTGAGACAGTCTAGATGTTGGAATTAATAGAAAAGCTTCAAAACTGCTGTAGTAAATATGTTCAGTGACTTAAAGAAAATGATGATCATTGTGTATGAACAGATGGGGAATTTCAATGAAGAAACGGAAGCTATAAATAAGAACCAAATGGAGATACAGAACAGAAAAGTACGTCTATAATACACATCAATTTAATGGACTTAACAGAATATAGAGTAGGCAGAACAAAGGATTCTAATAAGAGATTAACGGCAATTATTCAGTATGAAGGACAGCAAACAGTTTAAAAATGAACAGAGGCTGGAGATTTAGCTCAGTGGCTAGAGTCCTTGCCTAGCAAGCACAAGGCCCTGAGTTCGATCTCCAGCACCAAAATAAATAAATACTAAATAAAAGGAACAGAGTGGATTGCCAAAGTAGAAGAATAGTTATCAGCAGCAAAATTCACCTCTCTAAGACCCAGAATCAAGACACCTGGAAAATAGCAATTGACGAAGGGAAAAAAAGAGGTAGATCTCCTGGAACCTGTCTCAGCAGACACAGGTAAGCCCTCAGGGCCAGGAACTCCAGGGAGTAATGACAAACTGTGTCAGTTGTACTGACCCCAGGAGGAGCCCAAGGCTCTTGTGAACTGCAAACGCAGTGTGGGGTTTTGCTCAAAGGTGACTCCTTCCAGGCAACAGCAGGAGAGGGAACCCAGTGTGGTGCCTGCCATATTGCAGAGTGTGTTTAATCGGGAACCACTGTAGGAAGGGGTTGATTATTTAAGAGCGAGGCTCAGAACAATTAGAAAGCCACTTCAGGGTGTAAACTCCTCTGCTCAGAGAGAGACAGCCACAGGAAACAGTTGTAGACAAGGAGCAGGCTACACATAGACTCCCTGAGAAGTATAAGCTCAGGCCGGGAAGGACATGGGGCTTGCCCTCCATTGTGAGAAGTCAGGGCTAGCTTGTGTTGTGCTCAGAAATGGCTGGTACTGAAAGTGCTGACATTAAGTACAGCAGGCAGCTTGAACTCTTGCCCTGCTGCCTACATGCAGCACAGATCAGAGCTCTGATTGCTTTCCCCATCTACAAACATGGGCAAGGACACATCTCAGCTTGGATGGTTACCATACGCTGGGGTGAACAGCCAGAGGGGCACCTCATGAATCCACAGGCTGTAAAGCTAGGCAGAGAAAACCATGACTTGCTGGATTCCCAAACAGTGGATGCTGGAAAGAAACCACTCATTACAAAATAGAGAATATTTTTTTCTTTTTTTAGACCTCTCTCTCTCCCTCCCTCTCTCCATCTCTTTTTCTTCATCACTGTTGGGGGGGGTTGATTGGAGTATTTTCCTTGTCTTTTTTCTCTTTTTCTTTTTTCATTTTCATATATTCTTTTTAAATTCTCCTTATTTTTTCTTTTTTCTCCCTTTTTCTCTTGTTTTCTTCTTTGTTTTCTGTTACCTGTATCTAACTTTATGACTGTTCTTCTATTCCTTAATAGAATCTTTTGTCTCACTTCACTTTCTTTCTTCTCATCTTCTGTTGTTTAATTTTTCAAAATTTTCTTCTTTCATTCTCCTATTCCTCACCCCCTATATCTTTCCTGGTATAAACATTAAGATTCATTAATCTTTAAATCGATAGTTAACTCTATGTTATTCCCATTGAATTCTTTTCTATTGTTAGTGGAGGTATAGTTGCTGCATTTAGTAGATATTTACTTGTTTTCAATATTTGGTTTGTCTTGGTGTTTAGACTATAATTATAGATCTCTTTTCTATGGTTAAAGGTGGTACATTATTGGTTCTTGTGTATGTCAATATCCAATTTGTCTTGAACAATATTTTTGTTACAGATTTACTTACTATTATTAGGGTGGCGTAGTTGTTGCTATTATTAGGTTTTCTATGTATGCCACTATTTGGATTACATTTACATCATTAACAGTACTGTAGTCCATTCCTGGAGAACTAGGTGCTGTGCCAGTTGCACTGCATCCTCCCTTCCCAAATTAATGGAGGTATTTGGATCTTGGGGCAGAGGCAAAAACCTACAGTTAACCACAGCCAGAGCACTTCACTGAAAAGTAGACACTATCTGAAGAGATCTCCATACTAGCAACAAAGTTTTCCCACTAAAAGCACCCATAAACTTCAGCACAAAACAAAACAAACAATAGGAAAGTGAGAAGACAAGGCAACAAGATGTCTTCCCAAACTCCTAACTCCCCCAAAGCCAATCCCTGGGGCATCCAGGAGGAGGAAATGAAAAGCCACACAAATTATGCAAAAGGATAACAGAGGAGACACTAATGAAAAGTTAGCTGAGCTAAACAAAAATGATACAAAACATGAACAACCAGTTTAGCAAAGAATTAGAGTCCATGAAAAGGTTCCAAACAAAAGTTCAGGAGACGAGGGCTGGAGATTTAGCTCAGTGATTAGAGTGCTTGCCTTGTAAGCACAAGGGCCTGAGTTCGATCCCCGGCACCACAAAAAAAAAAAAAAGTTCAGGAGACGAAAAATTATATTTAAAGTATGGGTAAGAGAAGCAACCAATTTGAAGACAGAGTGTGAAAACTAGGAGATAGGGCTGCTATCGGAGATCAGTTAATCAGAATACCTTAAAAACAACACAAGAACATGAAAAATGAATCCAACAGCTGCTGGATGATATAAATAAAACTAATCTGTGATTAACTGGAATTAGCAATTAATTGGAATTAACTGGAATCAGAAGACAGCACAAATGGTATTTAAAAATCCATTTACAGAAATAATAGCAAAATACAGAAAAAGAACTAAACATACTTATAAGTGAGGGATATAGAACCACAAATACCACAATCAGAAAAGAACCTCCTCACGACACACTGTAGTTAAAATCCCAGAAGTCCAACACAGGAACATAATCTTAAAACCTGTTAGAGAAAAGCAACAAATCACTCTTAAAGGTAAAGCCATTAGATTTAGAGCAGACTTCTTAACACAAACTTTAAAGGTAAAGAGAACATGGGGTGAGGGGTTTCTAAAAGAAAACAACTTTTAACCCAGACTTATACATCCTGCAAAACTATCTTTCAAAATTGATGGAGAAATAAGGTATTTGCATGACAAAGAGCACCTCAAGAAATTTATGTCCACCAAACGAACACTATAAAATATTTTCAAGGATATCTTGCAAAGAGACAACATAATCAACAACGCCAATAAGTCTAATAGAATGAATATACCAGGCAGGGTGAACAGTTAAGCAGAAGGGGGAGGGGTCCAGCATGAGAAAATAATGCAATGACAGGAATAAGTCAATACTTTTCAGTACTAACTCCCAATGTCAATGTAAATGATCTCATTTCTCCAATTAAAAAACATCGATTAACAGAATGGAGCAATAAACAAAACTCAACGATATCCTGTATACAAGAAACACTTTTAACCCAAAATGAAATTTGCAGATTAAAAATCGAAGGAGAGAAAACAATATTCCATGCTATAAGAACCCAGAAAAAAGCAGGAGTAGCCATTTTATTTTCAAAGTGGACTTCAAGCCAAAACTGATCAGAAAAGGCAAAGAAAATCACTACATATTGGTAAAGGGAACAATTCAACAAGGAGAAATAACAATTATAGGCACCTATGCACCAAACACCAGCATGCATGCCCAACTTCATGAAACACACACTGCTGGACACAGAAGATTAGACAAACACCAACACAATTATAATGAGGCACCTCAATATCCCAGTGTCACAAATGGGCAGAACAACTATACAAAAATTGAGCCCAATCTTTCAACAAAAGCACTTAATAGATATCTATAGTCTTTTCCACCCAACAACAACAGAACACACATGGGATCTTCTCCAAAATAGACCAAATACTAGCCCCAAAATCATGCTTAAGTAAATACATAAGAGTTGAAATTTTGGCATGAATATTATCAGACCATAGTGCAATGAAACAAGTAATAAATGGTAAGAGATGCCACAGAAATTACACAGACACATGGAAATCATACACTCTTGATCAATGAGTTACAGAAGAAATGAGGGAAGAAATTAGAAAGTTCCTAGAATCAAATGATGATGCCAGTACAACACAAGAGAACCTATGGGAAACAATGAAAACAGCCCTGGGAGGGAAGTTTGTAAGTGTGAATGCCTACATCACAAAAACAGAGTGAGCCCAAATAAATAACCTAAAGATGCACCTAAAGGTCCTTGAAAAACAAGAACCACCCAAATCCAAAGCCAGTACAAGTAAGGAAATTATAAAGATCAGAGCAGAAATTAATGAAATTGAGATAAAAGCAATACATAGAATGAATGAATTGAAGAGCTGGTTCTTTGAGTGAATAAACAAAATAGAGAAACTCCTATTCAATCTTCCCAAAAGAAAGAAAGAAAGAAAGGGCCTAAATCAATGCAATTAGAAATGAACAAGGTGAAATCAAAACAGACATCGCTAAAATCCAGATTATTAGTAACTACTTTGAGAACCTGCACTCTAATACATTGGAGAATTCAAAAGAAATGCATAGGTTCCTAGATACATGTGAATTACCAAAAGTGAACCAAGAAGATATAAAAACCCTGAACAATCCAATAACAGACAATTAAACTGAAGAAGTAATTTTAAAAAAATCTACCAAGTGAGAAAAGCCCAGGTTCTAATGAACATAGATGCAAAAATCCTGAGCAAGATACTGGCCTTTTTGATGCATTCTGTTCGCCAGTATCTGTAACATAGCATATAAACAAAATCAAGGACAAAAATCATGTGATCATCTCAACTGATGCAGAAAAAGCCTTTGACAAAATCCAACATCCATTCATGACAAAAACTGTGAAAAAATAGGTATAGAAAGACCTTATCTCTATCTGATAAAAGCCATTTATGATAAAGCAAAGGCCAACATATTAAATGTAGGAAAACTGGGGCCATGTGTGGTGTTGCATGCCTGCAATCCCAGCACTAGGGAGGCTGAGGCAAGAGGACTGCCACAGGTTCAAGGCCAGCCTGGACTACGTAACAAAACCCTGTCTCAACAACAAACAAATAAACAAAAAAGTGAAAACTATCTCTAAAATCAGACCAAGACAGGGATATCTACTACCACCACTTGTATTCAATATAGTTCCCGAAACCTTAGCCAGAACAATCAGGCAAGTGAAACAAATAAAAGATAAAGATACATATATTTGAAAGAAACAAGTAAAATTATCATTATTTGCAGATGACATGATCCTCTACATAGAAGACCCAAAAAACTCCACCCAAAGACTTCTAGAATTAATAATCAAATTCAGTAGCATAGCAGGATATAAAGTCAACATACAAAAATCAATAGCATTCCTGTATGCTAATAGTAAATTCACTGAGAAAGAAATTAGGAAAACAATACTATTCATAATAGCATCAAGAAAAATTAAATACTTAGGAATTAATCTAACCAAAGAAGTGAATGACCTCTACAATGAAAATATTACTCTGAAAAAGAAGATCAAAGAGAATATCAGAAAATGGAAAGATATCCCCTGTTTCTGGATAGGCAGAACCAATGATGTCAAAATGGCCATACTTCCTGTTCTGGCTTGTTTCTAGATGTCCCACCAAAGCCGCATGCACTCATAGGTGGGGTTTTCAGAGGTGGCTGGATCCTGGGTGTGTGATCATTAAATTGGTTTAGCACAGTTCTGAACATGCATAATGGAAGTCCCATCCTGGTGTGGGTGGCACCAATCAATAGACTTGTAGCCTGAATGCGACAGAAGGGAAAAGGAGGCTTGTTGCTGCTGCTTGCTGCTTTGCTGCCTTCTGCCTGCCCTGTCATGGACTGTTTCTCCTCTGCGATGCCCCTCCATCATGCCAACCTACCTTGGAGCCAGCTGACTACAGACTGAAACCACTACAAACCGTGAGCAAAAATAAACCTTTTCTCCTTTAAATTTGAGTGTTGGGTATTTTGTGTCAGGAATGAGACAAGTAACCAAGATACTTCACAAACTGATATGCAGATTTAATGCACTCCTAATCCAAATATTAACCACTTAACAATTTACCCTGAATGTTACTCGAATAGTGCATTTGTTTACATCATACTTCAAGCATTGCTTGGGCAGGTGTCATTTCAACCAGATGATACTTGTTTGAATACATTTGATAAAATTGTTTTTATATTTCCTGTTATAAAAATTAATAGAAATATGCTATTTTTGGTCACCCTGTATTTAAATAATTGGTCTGGTAAGTGGTTAACAGTATTCCTGAGAACTAGAGAAAACCATCCTAAAATTCATATGGAACCAGAAGAGACACAGAATAACAAAATGCAATTCCAGGCAACAGTAGCAAGGCAGGATGCATCACCATCCTGGACTTCAAGTTAAAACACAAAGCTGCAGTGGTTAAAAAAAAAAAAAAAAAAAAAAAAGCATGGCATTGATTAAAAAAAAAAAAAAGCTTGTGGATTAATGGAACAGAATAGAGGATACACACACAACTCCAGGTGCATTCAGCTACATGATCTTGGACAAAGGGGTTAAACAAACACAGGAGGAAAGGTAGCATCTTTAACAAATGGTGCTAGGAAAACTGGCTATACACATGCAGAAGACTGAATTTACCTACATAAACTAAAGTCAGAATGGATCAAATATCTAAATGTTAAAACAGAAGCATTTAATCTGCTGGGAGATAAAACAGCTAAAACTCATGGAGACATAGGCAAAGGCAAGGACTTTCTGAACAGAACCCCAGTTACACAAGAAATAACATCAAGAATCAATAGAATCATATCAGATTAAAAAGCTTCTGCACAGTGAAGGAAACAACCAACAGAGGTGAAGAGAGAATCTACAGAATGGGGCAAAAATTTTGCGAGCTATTCTTCAGACAGAGGATCAGTATTAAGTATATATAAAGAACTCAAGAGGAGAAAAAGGAACCCTCCTCCGCTGTTGGTGGGAGTGTAGGCTGGTCCAACCATTGTGGAAATCAGCGTGAAGATTCCTCAAAAAACTACATCTAGAGCTTCCATTTGACCCAGCTATTCCTCTTCTTAGTATCTTCCCAGAAGAATTAAAAACATTGTACCATGGCAATATATGCACAACCATGTTTATACCAACACAATTTGTAATAGCTAAGTCTTGGAAACAACCCAAATGCCCAGCAACTAATGAATGGCTAAGGAATTTTTTTATACAATGGAGTACTAATCTGCCATAAAAAACGATAAACTTGAAACACTCATAGGTAAATGAATGCAGAGATGAATGAGAACATACTCTTAAGTTAAATAAATCAGACACACATGAGTAAATACTGAATTGTTTCTCTGATATGAGAAATCGTAAGTATAAACAAGGTCAGAAAGGTATAATAGATATTATGAAAAAGAAAGATAATATTCAAAAGGGAGAAGAACTAGAGAAGGAGGAAGGGGAAAGGAGGGAAGAGAAAAAGAAAGGAAAAGAAAAAGAGGGGAAAAATGGAAAAATGTAAATGAAGCTAGTGTAAATAAGGAGAGGGGAGTGGAAGGGAGTAGGGAAGTGGGGGGAACCAAGATATATCATGAACAGGTACCAGTTAACCATGATAAATGCGATCATTATGTATATCTACAATGTACCAATACATTTTTGGCAAAAAAAAAAAAACCATCAAAAAATGGGCAACTGAAATGAATAGACACGTCTCAAAAAAAAAAAAAAAGAAGTATGAATGGCCAATAAATACATGAAAAAATGTTCAGCATCTCTGACCACCTGAGAGATGCAAATTAAAACAACACTGAGATCCCGTCTTACTTCAGAAAGAATGGCTATCGACAAGAAATCAAATAACAAATGCTGGTGAGGCTTCAGGGAAAAGGGAACATTTATACATTGTTGGTGAGAATGTAAACAAGTACAACCACTATGGAAACCATTATGGAGATTTCACAAAAAAACCCCTAGTACTAGAAAGTCCATTTGAACCAGCTATTCCCCTTCTAGGTATCTTCCTGAAAGAGTTAAAGACATATTATGGTGATTCACACGTACCCATGTTTATAGCAGCACAATTCACAATAGCTAAATCTTAGAAGTGGCCCATATACTACTCTGTCATAGGGAAGGATGAACTTGAGTCATTTATAGGAAAATAGATGCGCCTTGAGACTGTAATAGTAAGTAAAACAAATCGGACACACAAGGTTAACTATCACATGGTTTCTACTATATGAGAAGCCCAAAATATAAATAAAGGGAAAAATAAAAGACAGATAATATGAAATAGGAAAATAGATATTTTGCAGATGGGAAGAAAGCAAGAGCTGGAGGGAGGTGGGAGTGGGAGGAAGGGATGGGGTTGGAAATACAAAAAGAATTAAGATATGTTATGTACATGTACCAACTCCCCTTGCAGAATGTAATCGTTATATACTACAAGCATGTGCTAATAAAAAATAAAAATTGAAAAAATTTGAACAGAGTTTCACTGGTCTACAAGAAAATATCATCACTGTAGTTATATTTAATAAGAAAAGAGGAGCAAGAATGATTCAGAAAAATATATGAGATGGTGGTAATAAAATCTAATATATATGCCTCAAAATTATAAATCCAAGAAGTTCAGTGAACTTCAAGCAGTACAATTTTTTTCAAAAACATACCTGTGCACATGATAGTCAAACTTCCAAAAAAGATAAAAACAAAGATAAAATCATGACATGAGGTGGGAAAAGACACATTATACAGAGGGGTGTTAGAAACTAGAAATATCTGGTTTCTCATCAGAAACAGAGTTGGAAAGATGGCAACGGAACAAAAATTTTAACATGTTAAAGAAAAGAATCTCAGACCTTCATGCCTATAGAAAATAATCTTCAAATATTAGGATAAAATAAAGACATTCTCAGATTAAGAAAAAAAGAAAAATCTAAGAGAATTTGTCTCCAGTAGACTTACACTATAGAAAAGTCACAGGATTTTTCTTAGGTTGACTAGAGGGATACCAGATCATAATTTGAATCTGCAGAAAGATACAAAGAGTACTGAAATGGGTGTAAATATATATGCAATTGCCTAAAATACGCAATACACTTTGAGAGAGTACCATATAAGAAAGTATGAACAATCCTGGGAAAACGAAATACAGACTGATGGGGAAGATGGAATCAAAAATCCTCATGTCCTGAGAAAATAATGGCAACTAGGTTTCATCTAAACACTGACTCTGATAGATTGGTGTTGGTTGCTCCAGGTGCTGTGCTGAGAATGCTGAGCTTGTTGGGTGGGCCTAGACTCGGTGGTGGGGGCCGGGACGGGAGGGCATGTCTGACAGTGCCAGTTGAGAGGCATGACAATGCCGTGCTATATACGAGTCACCGTGTTGGGGAAGGACAGCAACAAGGGAAGCAGAAATGCATTAAGAGGAAGCATCTCCCTCTTCCCAGTCATGTTCTGCACTGTCCATGTTGTGTGCAGTACAAATTATCCTTGACAGGACTGGGCAGACCTACGCTTTGGGAAATAGGCTTGGGGCTTTGGGAACAGCCTCAGTTTTTTTCTGGGACATTTCTGGCAGGAAATGTCTTTCTTCTTCTTCACAGGAGACATAACTCTCTCTCCTGAAATCCTAGTATTAATACTGTATCTTATTATTTCATTATGGAAGGAAAGCGCTGAAGGAAGGTAAGACAATTACACTGTTTGGCATGTTTGACCCCCACCCATCCCTCCATGGAAAGTTCCTTACTCTCCAAAAGGGTGAACTGTTTTTTATTGGTCTTTTTTTTTTTTTTTTTGCCAGAGAATCAGATTAATAGATTGCAACCATGTATATAAACATGGAGTTTAAAAAATAAGGCAGACCACACAACACACAGGAGGGCTTTAATTTTTAGTGGACAAGATTTTTGAAAAGGACTGATAGATAAGAAATAACATTTTTCTGTTAAGATAATGGAAATGAAAAAGCAGAATCACCCTGGAAACTTCCTAATTCATATTTAATATGAAATCAGAATTACTTTTTAAGGTAATTGAGGTTTCAGTAAATTACCTTCTTTTAGAGACTATTTGAATAACTCTTACTTGCATGTAAGAAAGACTTGTTCTCTTTTGAAAATGTGTTTGCATTTTCACTGTTTGTTCTTAAGAACCTTTCTCTCTAAACTGTTCTATGATATTTCTAAGTAGAACTGTGAATATGCATAAGATCTGATAAAGCTTTGATAGAAGGCAATGAGTTCTCAGGAGATGATCTGGATTGTAAGAGAAACTCCAAAAGAAGACAGGGGGGAATCTTTGCCAGTCACTGCTCTTGGCTCACAAGGCAGGATTACAAGGAAAGGGCAGACATTTCAGAATTAGTTTCTGTTGTGAAGGGTTTTTTTCGGAAGATCTGTGGATTAAAAACAAGAAATTTAAAGGACAAATGAGTGAGAAAAAGGCAGACAACCCAGTGGAAAAGTGGGCAGATGACTTGGCAGCTACCACACAAAAGAGGCCTTTCAAATGACCAGAAAACAGAAGAAAATGTGGTTAATACCACCGGTTATTACAACATGGCGGTGCCACTGTACATGCACCAGGAACAGTTAGAATGAAAAATAGTAGCGCGTGTCGGTGGCATGAAAACGACTACTTGTGGGAATGTACGATGGACCACCATGTGCTTATGCTGAGAGTGTGGCTACCTCACTGCCCAGCGATTCCTCTCCTAGGGATACACCCAACAGAAAGGCTTACGCTGTATATAAGACTATAATATTCAGAGCTATGTGACTCATAATAGCTCAAAACTGAAAACCACCCAAAGGTCTACCAATAATAGAAGTGATAAATTGTGGAATATTCATTAGGTGGAATACTATACAACAATGAGAATGAATGATCTAAAAGTACAGGCAATAGTATGAATGAATCTCACAAACACAAAGTTGAGCAAAACATACTATATATAAGAGTATAAGCTGTATGACTATATTTTAAGATATACAAAAGTGAGCATGCTGTCGGAAGTCAGGATACTTGGTACCCTTAGAAGGTGTGGTGGACCTAATATGGTCAATTTGAGCCAGAACGCCCAGCCGGACTGAGTTGGTGTGATGCTAGGTGTATGAGATCCACCTGAGGGTTGTTGCTGATGCAACATAAAGCAGAGTGGGAGCCGAAGCTAGTCGGCGGGCTGTTTTCCAGGAGAAGCTCTGCTGCGGCTGGTTCTCCTGAAAGGAAGTCAGTTTTTCTCACTGAGGAAGGAGCTTGGGCCCTTGCTGTCGTCAAGGATGGCTGCTGTTGCTTCGGGGGAGCTCTGGTTGTCATCTCTCCTGCGAGCATCATATCCTGGTTCCAGGGAAGATTTCTTCAGCCATCATGTGCAGATACTGACGTACATGGGACAGTGCTGTGGGCTCCCAGCCCTCAGTTGGATCTTTTAGGCCTCCCAGTGCCTAGATGGACATTCGGCATCTTCTGCATTTGGCTTCTGAGTGAATATTGTAATCTACAAATGTCCTCTATTAAATCTGCTCTCTTACAACCATTGGTTCTAGCAAATCTAACTAAGACAGAAGGGGTGTGCGGGGGGCCATCAACTGGACGGGACATGAAGAGGGCTTCTGGGAGTTGATGATTCTGTTTCTTATTTTAGTGCTAATTACACAGGTGTCATCAGTTTGCGGAAATCATATAAACTGTGCATTCATGATTTCTATACTAAACATTTACGTAACGTATCTTTTTTGCAGCTGCAGTCTTAACCAATTTTAGAAATAATTTTAGAAAACTTGCAATTTGGCTAAATCTCTTTTCTACCATAAAGCTAAAAACTAACAAACAGTGGTGTGCTAGAGGTGGCTTGTACGACCCTGCCCAACTCCAAGGTTAGTGATGGAAGTCAGTCATGGCGAATGCTACAAATCAGGACTTTCCATACACCATTGAATATCAGCAATGATAACAACAGCCAAAACAAAGCAAAACAAAACACTCGCCCCCAAACACCTCAACATCTGCTTCTCCTGCATGATAAAACGTTCTAACAAACACCTGACATGGAAGGAATCCGGCATCTAAAATGAACAATATATTACTCTTCTTAGAAACTTAGCCCCAAACTATGACTCTTTCCCTAAAATAAAGAACTCACACCCCAACTCAATTCTCAAAATCTCCTTGAGGTGGAGAAGGTACAAGCATAGTCATCCATGTTGTTTTCACTTCTTTTCCCTCTCAATCATTTTAGGAAATAAATAGTCAAAAATGGCTTTTACATTCTTTCCTGACTCCCTTTTCTTTTTGTGCAAGGAAATGATAGTGGAAAGTGTAGACCAAGGTTTTAACAGATCAGCCAGTGGGCTGCTCCCCTTGAATATGGAAAGCAGAGTTCAAAGATGGTCAACCTGGATCTCCTGTCTGCACTCAACTGTCACTGTGACCCACTCTGTACTGCCTCCCTCTAACACAGGACTGTAGACAACACCCAACCCCAACCCACTCTGCACTTCCAAAGCCCAGGTAAAAAAAAGGGGAAATGGAAGAGGCCGCAGTTATCTATTCTATCATCCTTTCATCTCAAAATGTAGAAGCCCCAACTGAGAAACCTGAAAGAGGAGGAAATTTAAAGCATCTTTTCACAAAAGCACAAGCAGCAGGCAGCTGATGGTTTTATCCGACAGACTCAAGTCAGAGAAACATCAATAATCTAGATCCCAATTAAATTTGGCACTAACTGAGACCTCAGCTCTCATCTGATCCTGCATCCTTGCTTCATGCACGAGAAGCTGGGGGCCCGGGGGAGTTAAGTGAGTTGCCCAAAAGACCCAACAGTGGCTTCAAATTCGGAGCCTCCTGCTGTATTTTCTTTACTTGGCCACCACGACTCCAGATTCCTTGATGAACCCTTGGCCCCACTCCTGCTCCATGTTAATATATGAAAGTAGGACATACCACTCAATTCTTTTTTGGTAAATTTTCTGTTCATATTTATTGCTTTTTTTTTTTAACAAGAAAAAACAAAAGAAAGGCCTATAGTTAACTTGTTGGTGTCCTGGAATCTAGGCAATGTGGATTTGCAACACACATTTACATTTGAAGTATACGCCAAAGATTTTTTATATTGAAAATGTCTCTTATGCATGAAGTCTGATTTAGTTTATACCCAATTTTCAGGAACATCTACCCACTTGGAGCTGCATGCTGGAGAGATTTCTTAGCAGCTTTTGGCCTGTGCACCTTTTTTATTTTTTGCTGCTCTTCTTAAAGTCACAGGCTAAGTTCTTTGCAATTATTTATTGATGAGTGTGATTCAGAGAGCCTTAAAGAGACCCTGGGGAAACAGAAATGATACTGGGATGGCTAGCTGCCCTAATTCTCAAGACTTCTGGAACTGGGCAGTGAGCCCAACCTATCTGAATTTCTCATTGTTCTCGGCCAGATTCTGATTAAAATAACTTCTACCTTTATTTAATAAAAACCTATCCAATGCAAAAAATCTTCATGGGATGTCTGGTCAGAGAATATATAACCTAAAAGGGGATTGCAGGAGATATTCAACAAATGTTGCATTAAATAGCCTTTAGTAGATGGGCAGATATTTTTAAGTATCTGTTTCCTTTTTTTCATTACTATATTCCCAATTTCTACAAAGAGTATCAGGGTACCTACCAGTGTACATAGTTGAATGGCCTTAGATTAATAACAGCTATTATTTATTGCAGCGATGTTAATGCCAATTACTTTTCAAACACAAGCTAATCAAGCCTGCCTTACAGCTCTAGGTTTCACAGATGGGAAATTGAGGCACAGACCAGTTAGCTTACTAAAGACGATCAAGTAAATAAAGGTGAGGCTGTGTGTCTCCAAAGCCCAGTTCCTTCTTGGGATGTAGTGGGCCCCCCTCTTTTTTTTTTTTTTTTAGCAATGATCTGCTCTGAAGATCAGAAGTGATGCTAAGGCACTAATATCATCCCTATGAAAGATTTTGCCTTCTGGATCCCTTGCCTCTATATTTTTCTACATTCTTTGTGAAAAGTACTGGGTCTCTGGCTGGTTGGCTTTTCCTCATGCCCAAGAGCGGGAGCATCTGTTTCTGGGTTTTGTGGGGTTAAGGGATATCTGTGCAGGAAGCCAGTCATAAGCACTCTGGCCTTCACTCAAGCTTTGTGAAGCCCCCTACTGCATAGTAGACAACCATAATGAAAACTTGGATTTATTACAAAATGACTCCTCTTATATCAATTTTCTCATCAAGCCCTCGTCTCCATGGGTCTAGACAGAAATTACTGGTGCCATTTAACAGGTAACAATAGCACACATTAATCAGAACGTGTTCTGGCCAAGCTCCGTTCCAAGGGCCTTTTGTCTTCCATTCCTTTTGTTCTCAACAGCAATCCTTGGAGGTAGGTCCAGCTATTATCTCCATTTCACAGATGAGAAAACGGAAGCATAGAGAGGTAACTTACTCAAGTTTATGCACAGCTAACCACCGACCCTCCCCACAAGCTACAAGGCCCATATACTTAACCCATCCATCATGCTTCCTGAAGTGCAGTAGACCCAGAAACAGAGCCCAGCTTTCCTGGCCCTATACTAGAAAGCTGCCAATACCACCTAGGTGGTTCCCACTATGATTTATCAGGGAAAGGCATCCATAGCCGGGCTCTCATCCTTTGGCCCTAACTCTCACCTCAGCACTTGATATAAAAAAGCTTAACCAGATGTCAGATTTTGTCATGCTCATTCGATTTCCTGTTTCTCTTATTTTCTTGTCTGTTAACCTAAATTCCTGCTATGCACTCATATGCTATACATAAACCAGGAGAATATGCTACTCTCTTGGCTTATGTATATTGTCATAATGCTTGTTGACATTTGTGCTGCTCCAATAAGGCACTAGTTTAGCTGGTGCACAGAGGCATAAATGACCAATTGCATTTAGGCGTTGGAAGGACAGAGTTTCACATTTCCTGCAGGTGACACGATGGCTATAAGACATTTTAGATTTCAGGCAAGGTTGAGCTGTCAAAATTAAATCCTGGCCCTTAGACTCAACTTCAACATATACAAAGCCCTCCTAGTCTGATTCTAATGAGTTGTCCTGATACGTCAAAGAAAAGTTCATGGCGAAAAAGACACTGATATGAAATTTCATCTTATAGCATAGTTCACACAGTAAATCTGTTCCAGCAACAGCTGTTCCATGACCTTGGTTTCAATATGTTGCAAAAACAAGTTTTCAGAGGGACTTGGGAATGAAAATACACCATTAGCTATGTAACTATTATCCTTTCCTTTTTCTGAGCATACAAAAGTGCTTTGCTTATGTAATCAAAGTAGAAATCTCCTTCATTGCTTGAATTTCTCCACTGAACAGCCAAATAAACCCAGAGCTCAGTACATGGTAAATGGCCAGTGGTCTTTTCACCAGTATTCTTTGCTCAAATCAGCAATACTAAGAGCCCCACACAGCCTATAAGGAACCTCTGGGCAGTTACAGTGAGAGGGAGCCCAGAGTTGAGGTCATCTAAACTCCCTGACATGCTGGGAAGATTACCGAATAGTAGGACAGGACGAAATGTAGTGAGTATAGTGTACTACTGACAAAGATGATTTAATCTTGGAAGAAAATCACAAGATATTAACAAATACTAAAGGGAGTTAATTTTCAAATCCAATATTTATTCAGATATACTAATTAAAGAATTTCTCTAAAAACATTCTATGACTCAATAGCCAAGATATGGAAACAACAGAAGTGTCTATTAGTAGGGGGTGAATGGATAAGGAACATGTGATCTGAACACGCACACACACACACACACACACACACACACACACACACACAGAGACAGAAATGCTATTCGACCTTAAAAAAGGAGATTTGTTTGCCACCACCTGGGTGGGTCTGCAGGATATTATGCTAAGTGGAATAATCCAGACATAGATAAATATTGTATTGTTTTCACTTATATGTGGAATAGTCAAATAAACAGAGATAGAGAACAAAGTGATATGGTAGAATAGCAGAATGTAGAGTTATAGGTCAAATGATACAAAGTAGCAGACATACAAGAACAAGTCCAGAGGTCTAAAGCATGATATGTAGGTTAATAAAATTATATTGTATTAAAGGTTTCTATTTAATAAGTAGATTTTAGCTGCTCTTACCACCAAAAAAATATCTATATGAGATGATAGGTTCACTATAATAACCATTTTTACTATCAACATGTAGCCCTTAACAACATGTATTTGAAAAATCAAGTAAAAGTACTCTGAGTTAATTCTTTGATGGCTATTTCACAATAAACTTCTTTACATATAGTTCTAGAAAACAAAAATTGACAAAATCTAAAAGCCATCACAGCATGCAAATTAAATAATTTAAATAATAGGTTGATGACTTTGTTCTTATAAAAGTAAATAGAAGATTTAAATTAAGTGAAACTACATTGAACTAACTGAACTAATTAAACTTTTTGGCCCCACTCAGAAGAAAGTAATGGTTAGTCTTTGGTCAGCTTGCAAATTAGCCAATAATCTTTTACCTACTAATTCATACCTATTTTCTATAGATTAAATTTATAAATTGTTCTTTATTCCCTGCCATCAGTGTGAGCATGAATACTTCGGTTCTATTCAAATCTACCCTACTTCATTTCAGAAGTGGCTGTATGTCAATGGATTCTGTGTTGCATTTAGTTAGATCATTTTATGGCCCCTTTCAAAAGAAGCATTACATGAGTGCTTTTTTATACAACCTAGATGTATACATTGTAATCTCATTTTAACATTACCGGTTATTGGCCAAGTGCGTTACAATAAGCTCTTGTTGGGACTGGTGCCAGCCCTAAAGCTGCTACATAGGAGGTTTGATTTGAGGAGCTATCCACGCTAAGGCCTTTAGTGGTAATTAAGCCAAAGCTGGAAAAGCCAGCGTGGGCTGAGGGCAGAGGGTGTGCAAGGCAACTGGGCCGGGCAGAGAGAGTAGTCCTCAGAAGCTGCTGGTCAAGGATACAGAGGTGGCCGAGAAAAGTGGACACACATTGGTGAGAACAAGCCGTAGAGATGACAAGAAGGAAGGCACCCTGGGCTGGGGGTGCCACTCAATGGGAGAGCACATGTACCAGAGAGGCTCGGGGTTAAATCCCACATAGCTGAAAAAAGAAAGAAGGGGGGGCGTGGTGGAGTGGGGGAAGGCACAGAGAAAGGAAGGAAGGAAGCAATTTACATGGGTCCTTGGATTTGTTCAGAATTCTTAATATACATTCTATAAAAGTGTTTTTTAAAAATAAGATGTACTGTGCAACTTTGGTAATTTAATAATGTGTTCGATTTTTTTCAGACTTGGGAGAAATGATTTCTAAGATCCCGTGTCCCAGTTCCTTCAATCTATAACTCTCAAATGCATAGGAAAACCCCACCATTTTGACATCTTACAGTGACTCTTTTGAACACTATATGTAACCCCTAAGCCAGAGAAACCACAGCACTCCTGGAACTTTATGGTAGTATACTGATGTGACCTCCATTACCAAAGTCGGGGCAAGTGGAACTTGGTAAAAGTGGAGGAATGACTCCAATATCCAGCGATTAGATAACAAAATTGTCTTTTCTTTGTCAGAACCAAGCCTCACAGAGCTTATCCAAGTTCTGCCTCAGAATTGGCTTCTTAGGGTTGACTGGACAGGGAATTTGCTTTAGCTCTTGATGGGCCAGTATTGATGAGCAACCTTTTATGGCTGTCAGGATGAGAATGAACAATGTTTTTTGTAGGATCTCCTTTGTCCAGTTACGGTAGTCACAGTGGTGAAAGCACAGAATGAGGAATCCCTTTAAGGGGAAAACTTGGCTTTGGTACTAATGGATGGATTTCCACAACTCTATGAGGCAGATACCATTACTGTCCTCAAATTATAGATGAGGAAACTAAGAAACCAAAAAGCCTAAAGGCTGAGCTAACAAAGTACTAAAGCCAGGATTGCTTTGGATTAGTGTCTAGAACATCGTGTACTGAAAGCACAATAAATGGTCAATAATAATTTGATTATTTTCTAAGATTCCTTCTAAGTTTTACTTCATTCTTTGGTTGTCTAGAACTTGATGCTTTTCTCTGTTAAGTTAATCTGTTTAGTTTTCTGATGCAGATGTTCTGAAGTACTGCATGTGTAGATTTTAAGTATTGAATTTGAGATCCTTAGTTTTGAAATGCTTTGCATCAACACTTTTCACTAACAACACCATAGAATTCAGATGTTTTTATTCTTTGATTCCTATTCAAAAGTAAGAGGAGGAAATCAATGAGTTGCATTTGGATAGAGATGATGAATTTAGTTCTGTGCATGCTGAGTGTGGGGTAGCTGTGGTGCCTCCAAGTGGAGAAGCCAGTGAGTTAATTCAGATTTGTCATTCAATGCAAAATCTGACTCAGAGCTAAATATGAGCTCCACTACAAAAAATGCAAAATTGTGACAATCTGAAAAACATTTAAACAAAAACAGTATTTACTGTTGTACAATAGGTAAGAACGTGACCTTGAGAGTTAAAGAGGCCTAGGTCCAAACCTTGCCTTTGTCATGCCATGTAACTGTGGGTAATCACTAAACTTTTCTGAAATAACAATAGCAACCTCAACACGTTGTGTTAGAATCAAATAGTGCATATCATGTAAGAATTGAGGGTATTCTCCATACTAGGAGCAATCATTTTCTCTACAGCGTGATAGTTTTTTTTTAATTCATGTTAAATATTTATGCACTAACTTGCCAATACCAATACTTTTAGTAATATAGTTTTTAGCTTACTATAAATTAAAAAATTTTCTACACTTTTAAAATACATAGTGACCAGAACAATCAGAAATCCATGTCTCAGGCTAGAAGAACATGTGTCATTTTTGAACTGTAAGGGAATGGTTGTTGCAATTGGTCCCCTTTCCAACCGAGCTTGATGAAGCCAACCTGGAAATTCAGGGCTCATCCAAGTTTCTGTATTCCATACTTCTTGGTCCTCAATGTAGAAAGTGGAGAAAATTTTATTTAATACGTATTAATGTTTTATTTCCACTAATGACAGCCAGACAACACAAAGTAGCATGTAAACATCATGCTTCTCCATAGCATATTGATTATGTGCTAAAAGCTATCATATTTCCTTGTGAAGTCTTGGCTTGATGACTGATGGTAAACAAGATCAGTAACAGCTGCTTGTTAAAAGCACCATGGATTTATGTATGCCATGTAAGATTTATTAGATTGGATGGAAGTCCAATTTTACATTTGATTTTATGTGACTAATGCTCTTGGGATAACATTTTGTAGGTGTGAGAGGGAGGATGGTGTATCATAAGCAACAACGTTTCATCAGTTTTATGAATCATTGACTTGGTGATGACATAAATATCACCATTATTATCATGAAATGAACCACACATATCTGTAGTGAAATTGGCAGTTCGTTATTTGCTCTAATGAAAAGAAACTAAAGTACAAATAACCTAAAAAGGTAGATTTTGTTATAGAGTAATTTCTATTTGGCATTAGGTGAATTATGCTACAGTTGAGCCTCTGTATATGTGACTCTGCAAGATTTTGCTCCCTACAAAAATCACAAAGCCTGTTATGAAGACAGGCTATGTTAGGTGGAAACTGTTTAATCCCCCCAAATTCACATTTACTCCTCTCTGCAAGCTGCTGTGTTCAGAGACTAGAGCGTGTCTCAGGCTGACACACACAGGTCAGCGTCAGGTTATCGCCTCTCAGGCTTTTCCTGGAGCAGTGGACAGAGTGAAGCTTATTTGGTGTCAAGCAGTTCCTTTTTAAAATGCACACTATAAGCAGAGTAAGAGTAAAGGGGGGTGAACAAAAATATCAATAAAGCCAAATTGCTGCTCTCAGGCTGGAAAGTCAGCTTCACATGAATAAATCAGCAGTAGATGAGAATTAACCATCTATGTGTACTGCTGCCGGTGGAAGGTAGCTTTTTTTATACCAAAGAACAGTGTTTAGCATTCTATTTCCAAAGCTGATTCTTCAGAGCTGTTTGGAAGGAACAATTTCTTCTTTGATCAGAGCTGTCAGTAAAAAACATGCAGTTCTGTTTCTATGTAAGTATCCTGGTCAATTCCATACTGCTATAACAGGGTACCACAGACTAGGTCATTTATCACGAACAGAAATGTAGTATTTGGCTCATACTTCCGGAAGCTGGGAAATCTAAGACCCAGGGCCACATCTGGTGAAGGTCTTGTGATGAATCATAACTTGGCAGAAGACATCACATGGCGGGCAAAAGGTGGTGAGAGAAGGAGAAAAATTCATCCTCCTATCAGCAACCCATCCTCTCATTACTACTCACTCCCATGAAAATGAGATCGATGCATTCATTAATGCATTCACAGACCTCAGCACCTAATCTCCGCTTAAGGATTCTACCTCTCAACTCTATTGCACTGAGGATTAAGTTTCCAACATATAAGCTTTGGGAACACATTCAAACTATAGCAGCAAGGCATATGGAAAACAATTTTACCTGGCAGAGCTTAAATCCGTTCCCAAACAATAGCCTTTTCTAGTGCACAAATTTCGTATTTATGGTGAAATGCAGGTCAGGTATTTATTCTTGAACTGGAATATACAAATTTCCTTGGAGCCACATAGACAAAAAGTCCAGGAAAAAAACTGACAGCAAACAAAGAGCAGGCTTAACCATACTTTTGTTTTCAAAAGTGAATTTATAGCCATGTACAGTGGCACATACTTGTAATTGTAGCTACTAGGGAGGCTGAAGCAGGAGGCTTGTAAGTTTGAGACCAGCCTGGGCAACTTAGTAAGATCCTCTCTCAAAATAAAACAAAAAAAAGGGCTGGGGATGTATCTCAGTGCTAGAATGTCCCTGGGTTTGATCCCTGTTATAGTTTATATCTAGCTGTCTCTCCAGAGCCTCATGTGGTCATAGGTGGGACTTTCCGGAGGCGACTGGATCCAGAGTGTGTGATCCTGGGATTAAGTGTGTGATGCTGGGATCAAGGGTGTGTGATTACTAAAGTAGTCCACTGACTGGTTTGGCATAGTTTGGTTGTGGATAATGGGAAGACCCACCCTGGGTGTGAGTGCCGCCTGCCCTAAAGACAGGTAGCCTGGATAGAATACAAGGGATAAAAAGAGGGCTACAGCTTGCTGCTGTTTCACTGCTTTGCTACCTTGGTATCTTTTACCTGACATGGACTGATTCTCCTCTGTGACACCCCACTGCCATGCCACCCTGCCTTGGAGCTAGCTGACTATGAATTGAAACCTCTACAAACTGGGAGCTAAGTAAATCTATTCTCCTTTAACTTTAGGTATCAAGTATTTTGTCTCAGCAACAACAACAAAAAAAGTAACTAAAACGCCTCCAGTAAAGGGAGGGGTGGTGGAAGAATTTATAAATATATTATATATACAGAAATAAAGATATTTAAATGCTTATATACCACTTTTATTTTAAAATCTACTTATTCACTTGTTATTTTTGTCTGTAAAATTTAAGATGCATTGTTTTGTTGGAGAGTGGTCAATAACTTCACAGCTAAGCTGAAAGATCGTTACTGCCTATCTGCCATTTAGACTGGGCAGGGAGTCAGGCCTGACCAACCCTTCACAAGCTAATTTTGTCTTCTCCTTACTTTGAAAAATCTGGTTTATGGAACACTCAACATATTTGTCTCTCCTTTTCCTCTGCCCTGTATTTTCCTCTTTAAATTTATTTTATCTCTAGGAAACTTAGGAGAAAAATTACCTTTAATTTCTCAGTTTCATGTATGAGAACTGAAGGACCCTCAGCTATTTGTATGTCACTATAATTTATAACACCATAAAACTGTGCTTTGTAGACCACATATTTCCCAAGCTTATCAGAAGGTAGGACAGGATAGTAGTTAAATACATGAACTCTAGAATCAGACAGCCTGGATTCAAACTCTGGCTCTGCCACTGACAATTAGTGTGACTTATAACCTTTCTGTGCCTTGATTATTTTCATAGGAAGATGTGTGAATTATAAACTTTAAATGTGAAAATGGCTTAAAGAGTGACTGGCAGATTGGAGGCATTTTGTACATTTAACAAAAAATATTAAATACAAATTCTCAGATTTAAGAATTACTGTCAGGCTAATATGATAAATTTAAGATATTGGGGTTAGATTGCTAATTATTAATCTTCCACTTACTGATTATTTTCTTCATTAAACTAAACTTTATCTAGTACCTACTAAGTACAATGGGGGGAACAAAAATGTATGAGACACAGTCCATGACATGAGATTTGAAAAACCCTGGGCTAAAACAAAATGAATTTTGGAGGAGTCATACATCTCTTCATAAATTTCCTTCCTTTGAAAACAAAATTGATTATTGGCAGAGTTTGATTTAAGAACCTCCCTGACCTCTTAAAGGTGCCATCACCACACACACATTGAGTAATACACAATTTATTTAAAAAGAAGGGGGTATCCCTTAGGCCTCTTTGTAGGCAAACTCAAAATTCAAAAAAAAAAAAAAATCGAAGAAAGTAGCCAATAGGCCAATAGAGGCTACTAGTAATGAGTAGCTAGGCAGCATTAAATATTATACAATTTCTGCTTCCTTGAACCAAAACTGGGTCTCCATTTGTATTTACAGCATCAGAATGCTGCCTTCTAACTATAGTACTTTAGAGACAGTCTCTGGAATGAATAAGAGTTAGAATCTTCAAATACAAATGGTCATATGGGTTAAGTCATGTGCTTTTATAAGTCAGTATTTGGTTGAGTTTCAGAAAACCAACACAAACTTGCTAAAGCAAAAAAGAAAAAAAAGACTCTCAATGATGCTGACATAACTAAGAAATTAGATGCTGTTGTAATTCACTGAGATTAGGAGATTGTTACTGTAGCAAAACTTTGTCTAAACTGACTGATACAGTGAACTTAGTTTCTAACTTTCCTGTCCATTCTCCTGTGTATGGGTTTGGTTTCACTTCCCATGAAATCCTCTGAGACCACCTAAGTGAGTTTCTGTGTCTTACTACCAACACCCTTGATAAAATTGTCAAAAATGATATTATGTAGAACTATTTTCTTCTGAAATAAATATTTCATGTACTAAATTCTACTTTTCTCTATGCCCTAGTTAAGGTACAGATTGAGCATACCTAATCTGAAAATCTGAAATCTGAACTGCTCCAAAATTCAAAACTCTTCTAATGGGGATCTGACACCACAACTGGAAAATTCTACACCCGATTTCACATGACAGCTCACAGTCAAAACACAGGCACGGTGAAAATACTGTGTAAGACTCCCTTCGGGTTCTCTGAGTGAGGTATCTGAAACGCGAAAGAATTTTGTGTTTACACTTGGAGCCTGTCACCAAGAAATCTTATTATTTATACACAAATATTTCAAAATCTCTCAAAATCTGAAACACTTCTGTTTGCAAGCATTTCAGATAATGGATACTTAACCTGTATATGTACATACACACTGAAAATTCCATGAACTTGTTTAGTGAGGGAAGTGAAATGTATTGTACTGAAGGTAGGGTGGTTATTGTCTGGGCATTATTCTTATTACCCAATAACAGATGGCTGTGATAATTTTCTCTTATTTAATGCAAACTGTGATTTGACCTGAAATTCTAATTAACAGCATCTTTTCACAGCATAGCCAAAGAAAGCAATTTCAGCTACTTCAAAGTGACAATATTTCTGTGGAGAATCTAACAAAAAAATAGAACCATCAGTTACTTTATATTTGTCATGAAAAAACAATACCATCGCTTAACCCGTAAGTATTTCTATATTATTCACATTCCTTGAGGTTACTTTGAGTGTGTATTCTCTAGACCCATGAGGATATGGTTGCTCTCAGGCCACCTTCCAGGGCAGCTTTGGACCACACTGTGCTCAACATGAGCAAATTGGGGGATGAGATTTTTACTCAGTATTTACTGAATGGTGAAACCTAAGACTTCTGTCTCACACAAACAGTTCATGGTTCTACCAAAGTGAAATTAGCATATTATAAATATTTAAACTACTTTTTCCAAAATACTTTTAGTTTTAACTCCTTTACATCCTTATGGGTGAGAAACGCAGGGAGGTATAAGACTTGCTGAAAGTCTCGAGGGTATAAGCAGCAGTGTCAGTTCTGGAAAATGGAGCTCCTGCCACCTAGTCCTTTCATTGTGTCTCAGTACAAAGGGAAACAATTCTTTTCTCTGTCACATTCTCCTTAAGACCTGTAAGAATGTTTTGAAGGTACACAGAATGTTCTGACGGCACACTGAATGTTCTGACTGTACTAGAAGTGAACTAAAAGAAAGAATAAACCGTGAACATAGGCGATCTATTACACTGACCACAGAAGCATAAAAATTATATACTCTTGGTATATATGGTGCAGCACATACACTGTATGTGTACACATACATATTTACCAGATATCATTTTAGTAACATTATGCACTACATTTTGCCACACAAATACTTGAGATGCCACTATACAACTAAGTGGCTATTTTTCCCAGAGTTCTTTGGAACAAAAGCATAACCTAGTTTAAAATGTTTGAACTGCAAATCTTCATTAAAAAGAAAAAAGAAGGTAAGAGAAAAACAATGTTTGAGACAAATTCAGAATTAATGGTCAGATGTTAGGATGGAAGAGAAAATCTTTTTCCAAACACAAAAGAATGATTACAAATCTTTACTGGTTCAGCCACTGATAAAACATGCCAGGAACTCAAGGATAATCACGTTAGGATTTGGGAATGTGAACCGCTTAAGTAATAATAGTAGTTCCAATTACCTGTTTTAAAATGTCTACAAAATAATTTTTTGTGTTGCAATTTTTATACCAGGCTGAGCTAGATAAATATAATAATAAGTGCTGATAATATAATAAATGCTGATAATAAATAAAACCTATTAGCAGATATTTAACTTGAAAGGCTACTTCATATATTATTATTTTTCATGAATACTGAAGGTCACAGACATATGAAAAAAATATAAACTGACAACTACTAAATTTTAACCAGTTGTTTCTAAAACTACTTAAAAATAAACTTCAGACATTTTGTCTTGAATGGGTAAGCCACTGATGCCTGAGGGGAATAGTTATTCATAGCATTTTCTTTACCAGGAGAAATGACTGAGAAGGTAGAACATTAATGAAAACTTTCAGGTCTCATAATAATCTATGTTGACAACTAGTTCTGCCCTTCGGGAGAACTAAGTATAATTCTTTGCTTTCTTATGTTTTGAAGGGCATAGAAATCCTGGTGCATGAGCTTTTGTAGAGATAGAGGTATAAACAATTAAATCACAGACTATCTGAGGACATTGATTATTAATATATTAACTATCTCACTAAGGAAATAATGTTGGGGAGTAATGTTTGTTGTTCGTCTAGCAGATGACAACTGAATGTTAAAGTCTGTTGTCGTTCTGCCTTATTTATTCTAGGTAGTTTAATTACCTTGATATTAATTGGGCAAAAAATGACACCTACTTACTGCTTGGGGAAAAATGTGCAGAAGATCAGAGAACAAATGGTCCTCTAGTCCTCTTATTCCATGTCTCAAAGGTTTTAACGTTATTCACTGATTATATCCAACTATCCCCCCAGTCAGCACCACAGTATCTACTCATAACTTCCATTATTGATTAAAACAAATGATTTCACATTTCAAGTGCACATCGAGCTTGACAGAGATTTAAAGGTCCTTTTGTTATTAGTGGGTGAAGTATAGGCTCTTCTTCACAGAAAAGTGACACTGTAGTTTGGCCATCTTCATTAGCCCGTATCTGTAAGTTCTTTGGCCAGACAGGGTGTTTGATTTCTTAGGTATGTTGTAGGCCGATTCAGCATAGACTGTTGTTAGTTCAGGAGTGAAACACAGTATAAAGAAAAACATGGCTGGGAACTAAAGTTCTAAAGTTTCAAAATTAAATGTCATTTTAGAAAATATAAACTGAAATGTTCTAAAAAGAGAAGAGTGTATCCATTGGTGTTCAGATTGGTGCCAAATTAAATCTTCATCAGTGCTAATATGGTTTCACAGCTTATATATGAGAATACAGAAGACTGTAATTATGGATCAGAGTTAAGAAAATCCCCAGTGATTGCTGAAAATGGTGATATTTGCCCATTCATTGCTCTGAGTAAATTATCATTGCTCTAGCCTTAACCTAGAGTTGGCATCTCTCAAAAGCCAGCCTAGTCTCCAAGGAATGCTGGGAAACTAAGCATGAGGCACAGCGTCTTTCTTGCTCTGCCTCAACCTTGGCTGCTACCCTGTGATGGAAAGAAAACTTCCCTCCAATAACCTGGAGCCCCTGCCCCAGCCTCCTCCCCCTAGGTGGATTATTTAAAAAGCAAAAGTCACATTTAAGCATATCTTTGCAAAGTGGTTCCCTTCCTTTAAAGCAGTGTGAATGTAATATTATAAGAACTTCTTTCTGCATGAAGCTTATTTTCCTGTGTGCATGGAGAGAGGCAATAGATAAATACAAAAATAATACAATAATTAACACATAACATATGGCATGAAAACATGCCAGAGAGTAATAAGTGCTACTGAAAAAAATAAAGAATGGTGGGAACCCAGGGTGTCTAAGGAGAGTGGCAACCTTTGTGGTTAGGAAATTCTCACTCTAAAGGTGACTTCTGAGCAGAGATTGGAAGGGAGCCAGTAAGTGAACTATTGGGATTCCAGACTGGGGAAGAGTTTCAGGCTGAGGGAACCCAGGTGCAAAGACCCTGAAGTGGGAAGGTGCTTGGTATTGGCTGAGTAAACAGCAACATGCACCGTGTGGCTGGGGCACTGGGAGTGAGTGGGAGCTTATGAGGTCCCTGAGACCGGAAGGAACAGGTCATGCCGGGTCCCTAAGGGCAGTCTGAGATACATGTGGGGAGCCAGCTCAGGATTTTGGGTACAGGAGTGGACTGGCCTCACTTGTTAAAGGCATTCTTCTTGACTAGCTATGGCAGAGGCACCATCAAAAGGGACCAGGAAGATAATCTGATAACAGGTGTCCCAAAGTTTGTCCATGCAACTACCAAAAGAGAACAAGGGTTGAATCCTGGAGAAATGGGCTTGAGGGTAGTTGGGAGAAAGGGGTTTCCCTGGGAGATGCTCCTGCTTGACTACCAGTGGGCGACTGCACAGAAAATTCTGGTTCTTGTCATCCAGGCTCAGGTCGCGCTCTGGGAGGGTCAAGCCTGAGCCTGCACGCCGCGTTGCCATGGCGACCGAGGGATTTCCCCCCCCCCCTTCTTCTCTGGCACTAGGCACCGGAACTCGACTTCCCTCCCGCCTGAGCGCCAGATCTGACCCAGCGCGGGCTCATCAGTATTCCACCCTCGACGTCTCCACCACCCCCGCCGTGTCTCTTGGCATCTGCCCATCCAGCAAACAGACCCATCCGCCCCCTGCCCGGGGCTCTGAGCGGGTCCTACTCTGAAGCTTGCCCGGTGGCCTTCAGCACTGGCGGGACTCTGCCCAGAGACGCAGCGCTGTGCCATCCTCTGGCCGCGGCCAAGGTGTGCAGACCTGCGCCGGAGAGGGGCAGCCCTGCACGCAGCTCACAGACAGCGCGCCCCAAGAGACCCGCTCGAAGGCATCCCCGCACCAAGTCGCTGGGGACCTTCAACTTCCCAGTGCCGCTTAAGCTCCCTCGAGCCTTCTGCAATGCACCAGATTGGGGAAGGCCAACGTCGAAGTCACCTTCATCGCGCCCCCGCTGGGATGCGCCCTGAGCAAAAGCGGGGGTCCGACTGCGCCACAGCGGGGGGGGGGCGAGGCGCAGGGAGTTAGGGGTGGATTTTCTCCGGACTCACCTTGTGCAGCTTCCACATGGCCCCCAGGGCCTTGACTTCGTGGCTGGAGTGTTTGCCCTCCTCCAGGCACTGGTAGCACACGGGCATCTTGCACTGCACGCAGTACATGCTGTGGTTCTCCAGCTCGTGGTCGGTGCAGGTGGAGACCTTGCGCGGGCTCAGCCTCCGACTTACGCGGCCCTGGGCCGGGGGCACCAGGCGGTGCTTGGCCAGGGGTCCCCGGGGCGGGTGACAGCGCAGCCGACACGGGTCGCAGTAGAAGACATCGCACTGTTCGCACATGACGGTGGCCTCCTTGGGCGCCTTCTCGCACAGCTGGCACTTGAGGGCCGCGGCTTTGCTCTGCTGGTAGCGGTCAATGACCCCTTCCAAGACGCGGTTCTTGGGGAAGCCGCGGAGCCCCCGGTCGTCCAGGATGAGGCTGCGGTGGCACTGGGGACAAGTGATACAGGAGTTGCGGGGCACCGGGGCCAGGGCCGGTGACAGGTGGGTGGGCGGTGGCGGCATGGCTGGGGGAAACACGCGGACTCCGTTGGGGGACTTCTGGCACGGGGTGGTGGGGGCGCTGGCAAAGCCCCCGTAGGAGCCATAGCCGCTGTCCGCCTCGCTGTACAGGCTCATCTTGTCCAGATCCAGGTAGTCATAGTCGGAGACCCCAGAGCCCGAGGCCCGCCGGCTCTGGGGGGACTCCGACTCCGGGGTCTGCACCAGGATGTTGCGGGCGCACGCCTGACACAGATTGTGGGAGCAGGGCAGGATGATGGGCTCCCGGTAGAAGGAGCCACACACGGGGCATTTCAACTCTTCCTCCATCTCTTCCATGGGGACCTGGCGGGAAGCGAGGCTGCAGCAGTTGCAGCCGCGGATGCCTGGGCCGGTGGGGCGGCCGACGGGCCTGTCGTGTCCAGCACCTCGGCCAGCGGCGGCGGCGGCGGTGGAGGCGCCTTCCCGCGTCTCCCTGGCGCCGACTCCCTGCGACGCGCTTGCTGTGTGAGCTGCGGCGACACCGCGCCGAGCGCTGGCCAGGGACCGCCCCCTCCTGCGCCCTTAGCCCCGCCCCACGCGAGAGCCGAGGCTCATTGGGCCGCGGGCGAGAGAGCTGAGTTCTCATTGGCCACGAGGCCTGTCTGTCTCCTTTCAGCCGCAGGCCACTGGGGGTTTGGTGGGGAAGTCTGAGGAACAGCGGATTCTTCGCGCTCTCGCACGCTGGCGGCCGCAACGTCTCGGGAGGGGGCCGGCGTGCGGAGGCTAGGGGGCCCGGGAAGCAGGAATTAGGCGGGATGACTCATCCCTCGCCCGCTTCCTTCCGACCTGCGATGCAGTCACCCAGGAACTGGGGCGGTGAGGACCTCCTTCCCGCCGCGAGTGGGCCGCCGGAGGGGGCGGATGCTTCTCGTCAGCCGCGAGCGTTTGCCTCCTCCGCGGCGAGAGCTGCGCAGCGCGGGACCCCTTCTCCTCAGCCGCCGGCCCCCACCCGGCCGCGCCGCGTGTGCCTCTCGGCGAAACCAGAGCCCCGAGCGCCCCCAGCCGGAGCCTGCCGGCGCTGGGCGGGCGCCATGGCGAGAGCCTCTGGTCTGCTTCGGCCTCAGTCCAACGCCCGGGTCTCCAAAAAGGGGTTAATAATAGCGACTTCCTGGCGCGGTGTGAGATTTAGCGAGGTAACCAGCGTGAAGGCTCAGCATTAGTCGAAATCGACGCCCCCTTCATTTCAGGCCCTGTGCCTCCCTCTGTCGTCCCCCTCGCTGCCTCTGAGCTTCCCGAGGCCGGCGGGAACGTGGGTTCAGGCGAGGCAGGACGAGTTTGCCTGTTCTGAGCGCCCGCCGTTCAGTAACCAGCTCTGTGAATGAATCACTGTGTGGCTGCAGAGTCTCAGTGTTTGGCTGCAAACAACATTATTCAGTGTCACATGCCCTGAACATCGATTGCAGCTTCCAGCATGGGAGTTTCTGTTTCCTCTTGTGAGGGGTGTGTGAGATGGTGGTGATGATGGTGCGTGGTGGTGGTGACGGTGAGTGTGTGTGGGGTGTATTCTAGTGTGGGCCCTTACATATTAAACAACCTTCATCTCTCTTTTCTCCTCAGACCTCGCTGGAGATGACACTGTCTGCAAAACGGTTCATATAGTGACAGAAAAGAAAAACGAAAAGGAAAATCACTGAATCAAGTGGCATGCTAAAGTAGTAACTTACTTGAAATAGTGCATGGCTGATTTGAGTGATTCATGCAGTGACAAAAAATTATTTCCAAATTCTAAGAAATTTTCCAAATTTCCATCTCCCAGAAAAGGTAACTTGATTATATGCAACTACATTTATAATTTAGAATCACTATATTGCCTAGAAAAAAAATGGGCTTTCTGCAATCTTATTCTTAGAGAAATAGTGCAATAAACTATATGATCTTTCCGACATCCTTTTTAGTTGCAATGAAAGTAGTAGTTAATCATCCCGTAGGGGGAAAATCCTCATTGTTATTTAAAGCCATGTTAATTGTAAATGCTTCGCAGTTTACTTTTAACCTGGCTGTTAACTAGTTGAGACTAGAACACACAAAGGTGTGTGTCGTTTGTTTATAGGCATAGACTTTCTTCAGGTGTGGTTGGGACGTTATCTGTATTTTGCAGGGCACATCTAGTTTATGGGTCCCAAGAGAATTTGCTTGCCTCAAGTAGTTAATTATTGAGAAAGTGTTAGAAAGAAGTGTCAATATGGTTATAAGTTGTCTTTTCATGACTTGCATGCATTTGGCTGCAAGTCACAGTGACTCAGTGCCAGCAAAGTGAGGAATTCTATTTGGACTTTGTCACGGTCTATGCTATCTATGGTAAGAGGCCTGCTTTTTAGCACAGAGCTTGTGTTTAGTTGAGAGGAAAGGCTGAGTATGCAGATAGCTTCCATATGATACAGATTCAATGCAGTATAGATTCCTGTACAGTCAGTATACAAAGGCCTGAACTACTATGAAGTATCTTGAGATGATTTATTAGATCTCTTTTAGCTAACTATTAGGAGTTAGCTAAATCACTTCTAGGAGAGCTCCTTGGAGCTCTTAAAAATAAATGCCATCTATTGAGAATTCATCCTATTCCAGGAAGCAGGTTTATTTATTTATATGCATTACTTGGTCCAATCCCTGTAATAAGAGGTATCCTCATTTTGCAGATTGATAACTTGAGGATAAGAAAAGATACTTGAGTAAGTGGTCAGGGTCAAATACTGGTGAGACTGGGATTTGAATTCAGACGCATGAAAGCTTGTTGCTTTGTTCATTCATTCATTCACTGAGTGAATCCAGAGTTCTACAGCTGTCAGCTGTCAGTTTCTCTGTGTGACAAATACCCCAAATGATCATTTGTTAACTTCTATGATATTCTGCCTTGTCATCTCTGAGACTTTATTATTTTTCCCACATTCATTTCTCTAAATTATTCTGGTAGGCATTTGAAGATTTTCCTCTTACGGTGCACTACTTGGCTCTTGTGTACTTTAAGGTCCCCAATGAGCTATCTTTAAAGCGGAATGAGTATCTGAATGTAATTGATGATATTATAGAAATGATATACCATTGGGGGAATATCTTCTTCTATCCAGCTGGTGATCAATCTATGCCCTGCAGCATGAGGATGGATAATGCTGTTATTTCATCATTCCTGCTGTGACGGCAGATATTCTCATTTGGGTAAAATGCCTGATTAACCTCTGAAACTTACTATTCACCCAAATGATATTTTTTTTTTTTTGGTAAGTTGAGCAAATTTAAAATACATTAGCAGCATTTCCATTTTTTAAAAAAGTTTAATGTTTCCAATGAAAGATTTCCATCTTTCACCATAATTGACACAGTGGAACCTGAAGGATGAACACAGAGAGGATTCTTGTTCTTATTATCTCTCTACATTGTTTCCTTAAACCATCTCCCCTTTCTTGTAGGGAATAAAGTCAGTGAGTTGATCAGAGGCTCTGACATTTTAAAATTCTCTGACCCAAAACATACACATATTTTTTACTTGCTTAGTGATTAAAAGTATTACTGAATATGGTTTGTAAAAATTGAATCATTTGAAAAATGTTGGGTGTAATGTTTCTGTTTTCAAAAAAAATTCTGAAGAAACTTTTTAATGTCATGATTTAGCCCATTAATTTAGGCTTTATATTTTTAATATTCTATATTATCCTTTAATAACATATATTATTGTTGATATTCTTTGGTATTTTATTTATTTTGGCACTGGTAATTGAACCCAGGGCCTTTGCACTGGGCTACATCCCCAATCTTTTAAAAAAAAATTTTTTTTGTTTGAAACAGGGTCTCACTAAGTTCCTGGTATTTTAAACCATGTGATTATATCTACTGGAGGATGACCTTATATAAATTCAGCAGTATTTCTAACTGTGAGTAATAGATTACTAATGCTTTGGAAAGGGTAGAGAACCTGAGAAAATGGATTTTTAATGAATTCCATATTAAGGTAAGAGAGTTGAAGAATATATCCAAGAGGTGTAATTTGTGGATACTGGGAATCCCAGAATAAGAAAAAAAAAAAATCTGGGTAAAGGAAAACCTACAATCAAGAAAATAATTTCTCTGAACCAAAGAAAGATAAGAGATTAAAGACCGAAGAGATTTTGGAACTATAGATGACACTGATGAAATGACCCAGGCATATACAGATACAATATGAAGAAAAAAATCGTACAATATCCTAGACAGAAAAAAAAAATCCCCACAACTTGACTATAAAGAAAAAACAATCAGATTGGCATTAGACTTCTTTATGCCGTGTTGAAAGCAAAACAATGTGAAGTAAATGCTACATCCAGCTAAATGTAGACGAATTCACCCTATTTACTCCATTTCGTGCTGCCATAACAGAGTCCCATACACCGGATAATGAGCAGAAATTTATTGGCTCACAGTTCTCAAGGCTGGGAAGTCAAGATCAAGGCACCCGCATCTGGTGCAGGCTTCTTTCTGTGTCATCCCATCGGGAAAGGCAAAGAGAGCAAGAGAGAAGGTAGAGGAGATCAAACTTGACCTTTATAAGGATCCCATATCGGCCATAATGGCATTATTCCACCGGTGCTTCCATGATCCAAACACCTAGAATTTCTCCTTCCATACACCTCTATATTAGGGGTCTAGTTCCCAATACATGAACTTTGAGGGACACATTCATCTTGATACAGGAGAAATACAGCTCCCAACCTGCTAGATGTCAGATGTACCAAGTTAGTGTCCCCTGAAATTGAAGAATCAATTGCAAGGAGCAATGGAGGTTGAGAGTAGGAAATATTTATTGAGAAATAACTCCTGAGAGACAGGAGGGGAAAGAACAAAGGCACTTTGGGGAAGAGATGGGCCTGCATGCTCTGATCACCCACCTGCATGACTGGGTCCAGATGTTCTGGTCTCCCACCTGGGTGACTGATGTCTATCTGGACTTTACTGGACCAGGTGATACCAATTGCAGTACAATCTCAAATTATCATTTATCCCAGGGAGGCATGTAGGCTTGGTCATTACATCTTTATCTTGAGGCCTGGTCTTCAATGGATTTGCCTCCAAGCCATAGTTGTGTTGTGCCCATCTTCTGCACTGACTCCTTTGAGGGCCTAGCCCTATCTGACTGTCTATTAATTTCTATCTAACTTAGCTGTCTATAATACTACCATAGCACATCCTATGCATTTTATAGCCAGCCAAGAGGTCACTCACTTGTCAGGTCAAAGAAAGATACTTACAAGAATTGGAAAAATGTAACAATTACATATTCTACATGACAAAAAATACTTGAGAAAAATTTAAACTAAATAAAAAATGAATCCTGACGAAGTCCTCAGGTTGGGTTAGGAGAGAATGGGGAGGGAAAAGCATCCTAATGATCTGATATTGGGGAGAAAGTAAAATGGGAAAGGGAAGGTAAGAAGTAGTATATTTCATTTGGAGGGATTATTTGATATCTTTTTCTCACGTAATAGGAAATAAATACACATATGAGGTCTGAGAAAGGAAATGTAACTTTTAGTATAATGGAAAGTACAGTATAGCTTGCAAATTTACAAATATTGGGAAAATGCCTTATGAAAGTCTTATGACAACAAAATTTAAAGCCTATAGGAAACAGACACCTCCTGGCAAAATATATAACTGAATTAACCTCTCAAAGTAAAAAGATTGAACAAACCAAAATCTATAAAAGGGATTTGAAAGATTATTTCAGATTATCATTAGAAAGGATGGAACCGTTAACAAAGGCAAGTTCTAATTAACTTTGTAAGAATAATTAATTTTAGGGCTGGGGATGTAGCTTGGTGTGTTCCAGGACCCAAGCAAACTCCTGTACAGACATCTGAGTCTCTTTCTCTGTTTATCCTTTCCCTCCCTACAAATACTATCGTCCTCAGATTTCCCAAAATCCAGTCCCCTGTCTCATCAAGTCATGGATACTGGTGGACTTTGTTTGGGTTCCTCTTCTATGTACCAAAGTCTGGAAATTGTCATCTGGTAGGAAGCCTGGCACATCTTCAATTTTTTCATGAAATACACTGTGATAGTTTCCCTAGTCCTCAACAATACTCACTATCCTGGGAAAATCCGTACTTGGTCATAGCCTATTAATCTTAATAAAATGCTGAAACCTATTTGCTGATGTCCTATTTAACACTTTTGAACCTAATAGTTACTTTGGTTTTATTTCTTAGGTTTCCTATTAATTATATAGTTATGTTTTATTAGTGAAGAAAAGATGGCATTATAAGTGGACTGTGGAATAGTATTTTTCTTTAACTATTTCAGTAACATTAAAATTATATTTTTTACTCGTCCCTGGGGATCAAATCTAAGGCCTTGTACATTGTATCTGTATATACTTGAATCAAATTCAATAGGTAGGTTCAGTGTTGATCTAGTGGGGAAATTTGATTCCGTTCTCATCTAATTTGGTTTGCGACCAGAATCATGGAAAGAATTAAGAGTGAACTGAGGTGCCACTGTAGATTAATGAAACAAAATAGGATCCAGAAATAGACTCATACACCTATGATCACTTAATAAGTAAAGATTCTAAGAAAGATTGTAAGTAAAGATTCTAAGAAGGATTCTAAGAAAGATTGTAAGTAAAGATGGTAAGAAAGTTGTGAGAAAATATTGATTAGAATTAAAATATACCTACTCTTAGACACACCAGTTCCACTGGTAGGAGACTATGTTGTAAAAGCATCAACATGTGATACATGTAGAAAGATGTGCATGTTGTCTCTAAACTAGGAAAAAATTTCAACTGATGTTATAATAGTTGAATAAATTATATTGCATCTGTACCACACAATATGATGAAACCATTAAACAATGAATTTGTTAGCATTTGATTTAGCCAGGCACAGTGGCACAAGTCTGTAGTCTTACCTACTTGGAAAAACTGAGGCAGGAGGATCACTTGAGCCCAGGAGTTCAGGGTTAGCCTAGGCAACATAGTGTGACTCTATTTCTTAAAAATTTTTTAAAGTGAAAAAAATAAAGGTATTTCCATCAAATATTGTTGATTGAGAAAAGTAAGATATATAGGAGTATACACAAGGAAAGTTTCTGTAGGCTTTTGTAGGTTTTGGGTAGACTGATGATTCCTCTCCTTAAAGTACTATCCATGTACATATGTTTGCATAGGACTATGTGAATATATAGAAATCTATTAAAGCATTATAAATTGTAAACCATGGTTACTTGGAAAGGCCAAGGGATGACTTATAGATGGAAATGGAGGAAGGTGGAAGTCATTAAAGTCATACCATTTCTACTTCCCTAGCATATAGGCTATCCTACTTATATAAACTAGAGAGTGGTCATGTGTTCTACACACACACATATACACATGTCTATTTTATGATTATTCTAATATGCTGCCAAAGGAAAAAATCGTTACGAATGAATGTGTGTATTATGATTCTCTTTTGTTAAAGAGCAAACTAGCCACCCCTGTACTCCTAAGTATAAATGGATTCACTTGTATATACGTAAATGCATAAGGAGAAAAAGAATATCAAAATACCATGTCATTAGCTTTGCTTCCAATAGGGGTTGGAGAAGAGTAAAGGAGATGATTATCTTTATGCATCTCTGGACTACGTTATTGCACTTTTTATAATAAATATGTTATAAATTTGTTATAATTTGGAAATATCTGATAAAAGTAATTTTAAGTTAATTTCTGAAGGATTATGAACACTCCTTTGGGATTCACATTCTATCTAATCATTGTTGCATACTGGAATTTTGGAGTATCTTGTGTTTCTAATCTTATATTTTGAAATTCTACTTTATGAATGCTATCATTGTGTTAATTCAATTTGTATCATTTATTCTTTCTTTATTAGAAATGATAGCCACTTTCTTTTTAAGTCTCCCAATACAGTCTTAAAAACCACATTCCTTTTAATGTTCTCTGAAACTGTCTTCCTGGTAACTTTTTCTGCATTCTATAAGTTTTCAAATATTTTCTCCTTTCCTTTAAAGTGAAGACAGTTTGCCAAAAAAAAAAAGTTGTTGGCAGAATCTTTTTGCTGTAAGTGTTCAATAAATGTTTCCCCAGGCTCTTCTGTAATCTTTAAGTCTCAGTCTCAAAGTCAGAAGTTGTGTACACCCCAATTTCTTTCAAATTTAACAGTTACTGCTTTTGGTAATGCTAGAAGACACAGTATAGGAATTTTTTTCTTAGGATTTTAAAATTGGAAAACTGAAAGGTTAAGTAAGTTAGTTGGGGGAAGAGGTTGGGCAAAAATATTTGAAATGTCCTAGAGGCCAAATTAGCTAACGTAGTTATGTGGAAGCCAGAGTTTCAGGGAACATGTTAGATGTGGTAGACATCACCAGTGATTAACAATATCTAATCGTTTTCTTTCATGGTTACATGAGAGACTGCATATCCCAATCCCTTGTTGTTGGGCAAGATCCAAACAGTTTTTGCAAAAAAAAAAAAAAAAAAAGCAGAAGTGAGATGTATTATTTCCAAATGTAGACAGTAAAAAACCCCTCTACAATGTTACAGAGAATGTGTTGAGACTTTTTTAAGCCTCAAGATCAAAGCTACTTGGTAGTTGAACCTCCACTTGGAAGACCATTATCAGAACCATTGAGTCATGTAGTGGTTAGACTTAATTGTGTGAACTTGATTCTTTGTTAGCTTTGGGACTGTCTAGGGAACTAGTGACACTTCTGGATGTGTCTGAGTGAATCATGGAGCCATGACCTTGGGTCCTCTGTATAATCCTTAGCCCCTTCTTCTCCAGTACTGTTCCCCTGCTGTTTCCTGGCTGCCATGAACTGAACGTCTGCTCCATCATCATGCCTTTCTGACCTGATATTTTTCCACTGGAGCCACATAACCATAAACTGAATCCTATGAACCTGTGAGCCAAACTAAACCTATGATCCTTCAACTTGTGGGTGTTGGGTATTGTGTCACAGTGGCAAGAAAGCTAATACAAGTCACTACCTGGAGAACAACAAAAGAGAAATTAACTTTTGTTGTATTAAGCCAGAGATGCTAGGGTTGTATGTTACTGTAACATTTGGATCAAGTGCTGCAATTTGGATCAAAAATGTTCTCCAATAGGCTTATATGTTCAGAGGTGGTGCTTTAAGGTGATTAGATCACAGAGGTGCTAATCTCATCAATAGATTAATCCATTAATGAGTTCATAGTTGAATGGATTGTTAGGAGGTGAGACCTAGTTGGAGGAAGTAGATCACTAGGAGCAGCCTTTTGGGGGACACGTCTTATCTCCAGTCTCTTGAACTCTCTCTCTATCTCTCCCTCTGTCTCTCTCTATCTCTCTCTGTGTCTCTATGTCTCTGTCTCTGTCTCTCTCTCTCTCATTCTCTCTGGCTCTTTCTGTTATCTCTGCTTCCTAGCTGCCATGAAGTGAACAGCTTTCCTCTGCCTTTTTCTGTTTCTGCCTTAGAATCAGGCAGCCATAGAAAACCTCTGAAGTTATGAGCCGAAACAATCCTTTTCTTCTTTAAGTTGTGTATGTTAGGTATTTTGTTCCAGCAACAGAAAAGTGGCTAATACACACAGCCTAGTGTAGTCTAGCTGGACAAATATAGTCGTAAAGAGAGATGAATGGAAGATGTGGGCAGAGAAGAGCCATGAATGTGGGTCTTGAAAGAGACAAGTAGCTGCATTGCTACTGAAGAGTTTGCTAATTTTTAGTTCCCATTAGGCTTGGTGTTACTTTGGTTTCTCTTCATGTATGCCAAAGAACCTGTTGGTATCTTTATAGTAAACTTAAATTTGAGAGCAAGGTAAGAGAATTTTGTAGACTATGGACTTCAAGAGAAAGGTCTCAAATGGACCAATTCTTTCAACTTGAGTGTTTGTTAAAGAGAGAAAGTACTGACCATGGTTCTGGAATTATATCCATCAGGATTGTGAAAGCTATCTCCTGTGTAGGTCCTGAGCCCACCTGGGGTCTAAGTTTTCAAATCCTAAAAATGCCCAGGTAGTTCCTTGGTCCCTGAAGTTCTGCACATCCCTCACTTTAGTATGTACATTGTATTTCTGAGAAGGTAGAGAAGGAGGAGGTGGAGCAGAGGAGGAGTAGAAAGGGGGAAGAGAATCTGCCCTGTGGTCTCCAATGAGAAAAAAAAAATGTTTCTCATTATTTTCCCAGCCTACTGAGAATAGGATGGGCCCTGGATCCACTTAATATTTAAAGCATCCTGTACATGCTTGTACAATAAATAAAAGGTCAGAATAACTTGCTGAGTGACATCTGAACAGGATAAAATAAGGCTAAACTCATTCTGGGAAGGAACATTGCTAAGACATAGCTATAGAATCATTAGTCATTTATTATTAATTTCTATCCTTTGTTATAAATTTTTTATTCAGTTTGTCAACCACAAAAATATCTATTTAGGCCTTAAAATAAAACACAAGTTTAATGCAATAAAACGTTAATTGGATAATTTAAGCAGAGAAAAAAATCCATTGGTATGGTGCCTTATTTTTCACTAATTCTTTGACATTATTTGATCTCATTTTTTTCTCCCAACCATGATGAGTATGTGACTTTAGAGAAATGCAGGCTCTGGAGAGTTACATAGTATGCCCAGACTCATTCCTCAGCCCTGAAGAAATGCTCAGGTCATATGCTGGCTGAACTAAGTCAACTTTACAAGGGCATATTTGATTGCCACATTTTTTAGAAGAAATATTCTGACATTTTCTCAGCTTCATCAGTATTTACTGGGTAGTTAAGTAGTAAGTCAAGTGCTAAACTTTTAAGATGACTACTACTTACTGCTCCACATTTCTTTCTTTAATGTTACTGATGGACACTGTGTTAAGAAGGCCTTGATGCAGGTTTTTGGATAGTTTGACTTCACTGCTGGTTCTTGAACTCTAGCTGTTTTGATTTAACCGACCTTCTGGTTTTACTTCTGTTGATCACCTCAATTAGCCAGTTCTTTTTCTCGCTCCAAACCCACAATGTAAATTTCCTTCAATTACACAGCTTCACAGTTCAGTAAAAATATTTGTTGCACACTTACGAGATACTTGAGAAAGCCTCCTTCGCCCTTTTGGAGTTGTTTGATTTAAGAGAATAAGTCAAAAGCTACTCATGATCAGAGTATAACACCATGAATTCCAGGAAAGGGGTAAATTTATGAAAACTTCGTGGGTTGGATTTCCAAAGAAATAGCTAAGATAGGGAAGAATGTTTAGTAGAATACATAGTAAGCCACGAGTTTGGAGTTTGAAGCTTTCAAAGATATAATTGTTGTTAAAAGGGAGTCAGTCTTGAGTTACTATTTTGGTCATACAAAGTAGTTTGGTCATGCAAACATGTGGATGGAAGAAGCAGCTGGGCTTTTTCCAAAAAGGCAGAAACAGGTCTGTGAGCCTTAGCATTCACCGAAAAGGTTCAGAAGTAGTCCTTGCTACTAGTGACAATCTGATAGCATCCAGAACTTAAGTCATAAGATGTATAAAAATATGTTCACACTTATATAAATATGCAAGTGGTGTGATAAAAATATATGGTGAATATTTAGTTTTTAAAAAAAATTATTACAGTAAAAGACGTATTGCCATTAATCCCCCTCAAAATAGTCCCTCTTACTTCAAACACACTTATGCCATCATTCTTGCCATTTTCTGAAGCAGTTGTGTAAGTTTTATTTCATGAGTGTCTGTATGAGATGTGATTTAAAAATATGGTAAATAAAAAGACAAAACAAAACAAAACGATATGGTAAATGCTACAATTGAGTGCCATCCAATGGAAAGACAGGTTCACAGAAGCATTGCAGTGCATCCTTATTCAGTGGATCTGGCACCATGCTGATTCTGGCTCTTCCTCAAAGTCAAAATGACCACAAAAGGTAAATATTTTAAATAGATACAGAATATTGAGGCAGCTATGACAGTGAAACTAAAGGCACTCAAGAAAGAGGACTTGGGGCTGGGGATTTAGCTCAGTGATTAGAGTGCTTGCCTTGCAAGCACAAGGCCCTGAGTTCGATCCCCAGCACCACAAAAAAAAAAAAAAAAAAAAAGAAAGAGGACTTCAGAACCCATAGAGACCCATGTCAAGAGTACCTTTGTTCTTCAGTGACTGTTACATCTCTGACAGTGCAGATCTGAGTCACATTTGATATCTCCTTTCTCTCTTAGTCTGCTGATAACCACCTACTTAAACACTTAGGCATATTGCATTATGTTTGCTACTTTCAATTTCATTTGTAATCTCAGTTTTTATTCCTTTACTGTTCTTGAGAAATCCTGTAATTATGCTCTGGTATGTTCTTGTGTGTTTACAAGATAGCTTGTGAGAACATATAAGGATTTTATTAGGCCCCACAAGATACATCACAAATCATTTATATAAGCTATCATATCCAATGCTATTAATCCAGATTCTTAGAAAAAAATTAGATGATTACAACATTATCAGCTTCTGTGTTCTCTTTAGTATAGACTAACACAACTCTAAAAAAGACACACTGGTTGGTTGATAAAAATTGATTGACAAATTGCAATCTCATGCAAGGAGAGACAAGGAGAGAGAGTCAGTACAGTCAACCCAGATGCAAAACCAGTGACGCTGGGAATCACTTCTTCAAAGACTCTGGGTATGGACCCCCAAGCCACGTTTACCTGAGAACAGCTAAGGAGCCTGGGGAGTGAGGTCACCTGAACAGTCAAGAAAGGTTCTTGGAGATCTCAGGTTGCAACAGAGAGAAAAATCAAGCATGATCTTGTCTTCAGCTCACATGATTTGCCTATGAGATGTAAATGTTGAGAGGTTAAGGTGAATAAGCCAGTTGATTTATGGTTAACTAAGAAAAGTGGGAAACGAATACTGCCATCTTTACTTGGTTTAGTAAGCAAAAATATATATGTAGTAAGGATTCTGTTACACCATTTATAACAACCATAAGTCAGTCTTTACTCTCTTGTTCTGCTGGATGATGAGGGAATGGGTGTCAGACCAACAGGTTCTGTGCTAACATGTTACTGTGGTCATTTCTGTTCTGATCCTAGAGAAACAAGACAACATGAAAAATTTGGCAAGTGCCTTGTGGGTAATTAGTGTTGGATGGTCTGGTTTAAAAAAATTTTTTGAATTTTTACTTATGTATTTGTTTATTATTACTATTAGTATTATTATTTATTTTTTGCTTTTTGAGGCAGGGTCTCACTATGTAGTTCAGGCTGGCCTTGAACTCATTATATAGTGCAGGCTGGCCTCAAACTCATGGTGATTCTTCTGCCTCGGCCTCCCTATTGTTGGGATTTTGAATGGTCTGTTTTATAATGGTTTTGTAAAACTATGAAGTAGGAGAAATGGTTTAAACTTTAGTGGTATCTTCTCTTCTTGTGTTGAAAGTTGCTAGAGAAACCATTTATTATTAAAAATAATTTGAACGTAGACATTCAGAATGTTTATTTG
This sequence comes from Hystrix cristata, assembly GCA_004026905.1. Taxonomy (NCBI): domain Eukaryota; kingdom Metazoa; phylum Chordata; class Mammalia; order Rodentia; family Hystricidae; genus Hystrix; species Hystrix cristata. The sequence goes on along the minus strand of PVJO010005334.1, from coordinate 32,077 downwards.
AAATATAATGTGCCTGACCTGAAACCATGATTATTAGGTAACTATTCAAATTGATGGATACCTGAGAACCTATGTTTATGAAGCTTTTCTAGTAAATTAATTAGAAATTTCTTTATTAGTATTAATGGCATAATAAGCTATTTGTTTAACCATAGTCACTCACAGATCCACAAGTTTAGAACTTATTTCATTTGTTAGTGCAGATATTTTCTCACAGATCACACTTTTCTCTGCTTCTTTTATTGTAGGACGGACTGTGTTTCTATTCCCACAATTCATACCTGCATTTTTGGAGACCAGGGCTGTACTTGTAGCTTCTGATGCCATCTGTATGGGAATGAAGGGCCCCTTAGGAATGAGAAGCCACTAGGCATCGTGCTTTGCTAATATTTTTGAGTATCTACTGTATAAATGCAAGTAATAGTGCAGGATCCAGTTGCAACTCAATATAACAGCAGTAAAGTAGTAATAGTGCTACTTGGTGCTAACCGCCAGGTACCGTGTAAGCACCATGTTAGCCAGTAGCATGCACCATCTCATTTGATCCTCGCAACCAATTTGGGAGGTGCATTTATTCTCTCCCATACAGTTGAGGCAAAATGGAGCACTGACAGCTTCAATGCCTGAGGTTTACATTTACCAAATGGAAGAGCTGAGACTCTTAACAGAGGTCTGACCACTTCACCTGCATTTTCTGGGGCTGCCCCATCAAAGTTCCACACATTGGGTGGATCAAAGAACAGAAACTTACTTCCTCATAGGTCTAAAAATTTAAAGTCCAAGGTCAAGGTATCAACAGGGTTGTTTTCTTCTGGGGCCTCTCTTTGGCTTGTAGATGGCTATCTTTTCTCTGTGTCCTCACATGGTCTCCTCACTACCTGCTAGGGTCTTAATCTTCTTGTTTTATAAGGACACCAGCCATTTGGAGCAGGACCCACCTCAATGAACTCATTCAAGTTTAATTACTTTTTAAAAGACTTTGTGTCCAAATACAGTCACATTTCAAGGTACTGGGAGTTAAGAGTTCAAAATATAAATTTGGGGAAGAAAGAATTTGGGGAAGAACAGTCCTTAAACCATGAAGTCTGTGCAGTACCTATAAAAGGAAACATCAAGTGGGCTAGATATTTCCACTCGAGTTAGTTTTTCTCCAACCAATTTCCTGCAGAAGGATTTTTTTTTTTACAGTGCTGGGGATAGAACTAAGGGCCTTGTGCATGCTGGGCAGGCATGTCTACGATGGAGCCTCACCCCTAGCCACACTGCAGAAAGATTTTGATGATGAAACTGATGGAGAAGGTGGGAGACTCGGAGTCCTTTAAGAAATGAAGAAAAACCACTAAAGATGAGAACAAGGAAGGGGTCTGCAGCCATCTAATTTGCTCTTTTTGGCATAGCCAAACTTCTCAGATTAAATACAAATGTCATTTTCTATTTTTGCATCTATATTTCATCGTTTCTAGCTTCTCATTTTGTTCTGAAAATACTGCTGTCCGAGCAAGTGGCAGCTTCTCAGGTCTTGGAAAAGCTACTTAAGTCCCATTGTCAATTTTAAATGGAACAGGAAGGAAGGAAGGAGTAATAACTACTAGATTCTCTATCACTTAAAAATAAGTAACTAAGACTCTAGGCTGCTTCTTATATAAATAGGAATCCAAAAATTGTTAGAGAGTATTTGGAATGTTTAATGAGAATTCACGGGAAGCCCATCCACATCAGGGATGATTTTTCCTGGTGAGCTCCCAGTTTCCATCAGAGCTGTTTGATCCAAAGGAGTGTATGAGACAGTAAACCAGAGTACTGCCTTCAAATCCTTATTTCTATAGCTTCTTGGAAGCTAAAGCCAATGGAGGAAGCAGGGTCTTCCCTCCACCCTCATCTATCAAAAGAGTCCCACTTCTCCCATTACTATTTCTTTTCCTATGCTAGTGAGTTTGTCCACCGATGCATACTGCTGAATTTGCCGCTTATCCCGAAGAAAAATTAACTATCAATTTACTTTTGGACACCAAGCTCAATGTTAATAATCCTGCTGACAGCCTGTTAAGAGCCTCCCGAGTCAGGAAGGGATAATAGGTTTCTGTTTGTGTGCCAGCTCCAAATGATGGATTGACTATGAACGTGTAGGCAAGGGCAGTCTTGAGAAAGTTGTGAGGCAATTTTTTTGGATTTTTATTAAAAGAAAAAAAAAGCCATAATCAATTAGTGAAGTCAGGGAAGAAGAATTAGTGGCACAAGTATAAATTATTTTGTATCAGTAATAAACTCAGAGCTACAGTTCATTGCAAGCTTACATTTGCCAGGCATAGGACTAAGTATGGTACATGTGCCATTCCATTCAATCTTCTTGACTCTATAAGATAAATGCTACGTATCTCCCATTGTAAGGATAAAGAAATGTAGGCATTGTGGGCCTAAATAACTAGCCTAAGCTTGCCCAGCTAGTCAGAGCCAGAGCTTGAACCCTGGCATCATGATATAGATATTCTGAAGCAAAACACTGAGTGCGTAGATTGGGTTTTGAGCTGAAGCTGCTGCAGGCCAAGCTGTGGCACTCCACTCATGTGAGGCTACAGGATGCCACCAGGGCCTGGAGCACCCCTTCCATATGTGTGACCTTGACACAGCCTCCCTAGCTTCCAGATGTTGGCTCATCCTCCATATCTCCAAAAATTTAATAAACACCTACCTTGTGCCAAGGATCTGGGGAGCATCAGAGAGAAAAATAGAGTTCCCTGGCCTCAAGAAGCTTAAACTCCACTTGAGGGAGGCAGGGAGTGGACACATAAACAATAAGACAACTCTAGACCTGGGAAAATGCTTTGGAGATGCTTAGGAAGGGTCCCTGGGTGGGCCTGTGTGGAGAAGTTACTTGAGCCAAGACCCCAAACATGGGAAGGAAGCAGCTATGGGAAAATATGGGGACAAGCACCCCAAAGAAGGAGTAGCACATTCAAAGATCCTGATATCTGAGGACCTGCCATCCTTGCAAGAATAATCTCAGTTATTTGACAGTGCTTCATCGTTATTTTCAAGACCAAAGACAAGGTTATCCTTCAGTGACCATCCAGGATTCATTTCTTCAGCATAAAACCACTTGATGGGGCTAGAGGTGTAGCTCGGTGACAGAGCACTTGCTTAGGCTAAGTAGGTGGGACCCTGAGTTCCATCCCCAGCACTACAAAAACAAAAAAGCAATCAAGCGAAGAAACAGAAACAGCTAGCGTGGCCTTTTAAAAACAGTAAAGCATGAAAGAGGTGAAAAACAATTGCAATAACGAGACAAATGATTTGCCTTCTCTCTTCTCCCTGCCATCCCCTAAGTGTCCTGTGCCTGTAAGTCAGTAAGGGGTCACATATGTCCAAAGCTCAACTCAACTACTTTGCTTAGAGAAGAATATGAGCTTAGAGCATGCCTTGTAGAAAGTGTGTTTTGATAATACAACGGTTACGCATTAATAAACAAGTAATAGAACACTTTTATTAATACAGCACATATAATTTATCTATGTAGAGAATAGATTAGAAAATTCTAGAAAAGGGGAACATCGTTTCAAGAGTCTTGATGTGGAGTGGACTTGTCCTAACCGCATGGCCCTTGGGGAGGGCTGCGAGGGAGCGTACCTCAAATTAAGGGGTTTAGTGAAATGACAGATGCTTCTTAAGTGCTTTCCAGTACTAATGTGAGGTTGAGAGTTACATTAGTCTATGTGTTGTTTTAAATTAAAAGACTGTACATGTATCTCGCAGTTACTATAAATAGAACAACCATTGGCTAAAAGCCTGAATTAACTTTTTTTTTTAGCCTGAATTAACTTTTGCAAAATGGCTCAAAAATCTTCCTCTTGAGACAAAAACCTCTGGCATTGCTGTTCCTCCTGTCTACGTATTTAAGGAGCATGTATCAGACACCAAGTATATCCCCAGAAAAGGTTAAATTCCATAGGAAATAAAATTATATGCAGAGAAACCATTTTTTTTCTACTTTGAGAAACTTGCATTCCATTGGGGATCTGTGTTTGAAGGAAGAAACAATCTTAAAGCAATTCAGGAAGAAAATGATTGTAACTCAGATTATAGAGCCCAATGCATATCGTCTTCACATCCCATTCTTTTTTCACCCATACACTGGTCTTTTGAGATAATTACTGATGTTATATCCACTTTCCAGATGGGAAAACTGAGGCTTAGAGAGGACAAATACCCAAGGTATGTAGTAAAGAGTTGGGGGAGGGCACTATTATAGTTAAGAGCACGGACTTCATGGTCAGACAGTTTTAAAACTTTGGCTGTAAGAATTACAGATTTGTAAACCTGAGCAAGTTCCTAACTTCCTCTAGGCCTCAGTTTCTCCATATGTAAGGTTAACAGTGGTATTCACTTCTGCCAGGAGTATGAAATGAGAAATGCGTTTGAGGTACATAGGGCTGAGAACACAATTTGCTCTCAATACACACGGCTTTTGGTTTGAGCAAGTGACAAAGTCAGGAGTGGACCCCAGCATCGCCTGCCTCTCAGATACAAAACCCTGCATGTTGTGTGAGCTCCAGGCTCTCTGTTTAGTTTTAAAACATGGCTCAGCCTTCTTTCAAACATGACCGTCTGTTAATCTGCCCTGTGACTCTGTTTCTCTATTTGCGAAATGGAGATAGTACTGTGGCTACCTCATGGGTTGGTGTAAAGGTAAAGTAGTTTATTACATGTGCAGGACTTAGAACAGGGTTTAGGACACAGCTCCCAAAAGGAATTCTCCCAAAAGAATGAAAGCCGGAGGAGAGTGTGCCTGGTTAGGAAGGCTTCTTCCAAGCTGCACTTGCCACTTATCCTGATGGAGCAAATGCCAGCGGGAAGCAGGCTGCACATCTGCCGATCATCCACCTCGCACAGCTGGAAGAGGCATGGAGACTAGATTTGCAAACTACCCCCATTGCCTCTCCTACACCTGTCAAAACTGCAGGGGCTGCTCAGCAACATGTGGAAAATCTAATTTGCTATAAAATCATTTTGCTTCCACATACATCTGTCCACACTTGAAGGTGGCAGAGCACATTTGGGAATTCACAGTCTTGGAGAGAGAGAGTATGAACTTGTTGGCTTGTACTGTCAACAGGCATTGTGTCTGAGCGTTGTCATTACGGAGCTGCTCGTACCTGAGGAGCTGGATTGTTTCCCTCTTGAATGGGAATCGGGAGGTTCTCTTACAGAGAAGAAAGCTTTAGCAAGCCCCAGGTATAATGAAAAGCCACAGCCCTTGACTCTGCCTCCTTTGGCTTCACGGCCCCAAGGACCCTCCCTTTTCCCTTGTCGCATCCCTTCACTTTTATTCCTTTTATCTCCTTTCACTGTCCAGCCATTCAGTAGGGACAGGCATCAGGTCAGCTTTCCTTGCTGCTCTGTGAACATTTGCTAAATGAAGTGACAGCTTATTGTACATTATCAGGTGTTGCCATACACGACCTTGTTTAGTCTTCAGCCCCCTGAAGATTTGAACATAGTTCTGCTTGATAATACATAGCCAGGATTTTGAGCCATGATGCTTCCTCTGAGTCTGGATGGAAAGCTTATCTTTCCTACTGGTTGTCACAGGAGCTTTGGTTCTTGTAATAGGGAACCATATTTTAATTGTATTGCTTACATTTGGGACAACTGAAAAGGGTCAAATATGAGCAGGCTGTAGATTAAATAAGAAAGATGAGGAAATAACCCTAGGTTTAGAAACTAAATTGGATGAATATTGGTGGACTATAAATGTTGTTCAAAATGGGTTTTGACCAGATGAGAAGTGGCTAGATCACTGGCTTTAGTGTCAGATCCGTGAAGGACCAAATTCTAATTCCACATGTGGCCTTGGACAAGCTAATCATTTTTAGAGCCTTAATTTCCTCAACTACAAAGCCAGGGTGATGATACCTATGTTGCAGAGTGGTAAGGAGGACTAAATAGATTATCACATGTAAAACACTTGGTTCATAGTTAGTACTAAATTATGTTTTCCCCTCTTTGAATCATACCTCTCTTTCATGGTTATGAAAGGAAGCACTTTTCAAAAATTTCAAGAATTACAACAGGAAGGCAATTTTATTATAAAAATAAACAACAGTCTTTTGCCATGTTGCTATGGTTTATATCTAGATGTCCCCTGAGAGCCTCGTGCATTCACAGGTGTTTTGGAAGGTTAAAATAGCATGATGGCAGTTAATGGCAGACTTGCTGTTTGGAGGTGCGGTCTGGTTGGGAGAGGTGGGCCCCTAGGGGGTGGCCTGCAAGGGTTTGTCCCTCTCCAGCTCCTCCTTTCGTGCTCTGCTTCCTGTCGGCCACACCAGGAGCAGCTCTCCTGTTCCACGCCCTTCTGCCACACCATCCTGCCTTGGAGCCAGGTGACTATGAATTGAGACCTCTGCAAATGGGGAGGCCGAATAAACCTTCTCTAAACTGCAGGTGTCTGATATTGGGCCCCAGCAAGGCACAAAGTGACCAAGACATGTGTCATGCCCAGACTGGTAAGAAAAACTATTTAAAATAATAAAACAAAGGAGATGAGTGAGGCAAAGTGATGTATTTTTAGTAGTGCCATTGTGCATTAAGGGTTTTGATTTTTGGCTGCCCTGAGTACCTTTTTCAAAAAGCAAAAGGAGATGAAGTGAAATTAGTAGTATTTTTGGCTTCTTAAAGGAAGCTCCTTTACTATACGGTATACTTGTTGAAAAAGTGAGTATAGGTTTTGAATATGGATAATTACCATGGGAGGTCCGGGTTGGACTTAGGAAAATGATTTAAACTTAGATCATTTCGCTTGGGAGGTTTCCAATTTCTACCATCAACTGATGGTGATTGGTGCCAGGGTCATCTATCTCGGAGAATCAGTGATCCAGATGCAGATTTTTTTTTTTTTTTTGCTTTGTTAAAATGAAAAGGTCACACTCACAGCTATTCATTAGTATTCTCAGTGTTATATAAAGTTCCTCAGGAATAGTAATTCTGAAATCAGCTCTCTTGAAATTGTTTAATTATAGGCAAAGTATAAGTGACAGTGGCAATTAATTTCATGGTAGAAACAGAACTAAATTCTAAACAAACATACATTTAATAAGGATTTAAGAACTATTTTTCCTTCCTTTAGAGTTACTGAGGGCTTCTTGGCAACTTCCGCTGCGTCAGTGTTAGTAATAACATATGGAAAGATTATCGAGTTCCATCCATTAGACAAATGTGATTTATCTTTTAGTTTTTCACCAAATGTCCTGGTGGTTTTCACAAAGGGAAATGAATTAAATGATTAATAGCGCAGTTTGTTCTGTGTTTTCAAAAAGATGAGTGGCTGGCTTGAGAACTTGTTTGCAAAACATTTTCGAAGAGGCCTTTTATCTTCTGAGAATGGACTGTCTGGAGCATGGATGACAGTCCTAATACACTCCCTTTGTTTTGGAAAACTGAAGCCTGTTTTTAAAAACCCAGAATATAAAGGAAAAACAGTTTATAGAAAAAGCATTAAGCAGAAAGAAAAGCTGGTAGATTTAAAAGTTAAGGATTAAAAATATTAATATTTGCATCTCCTCCTATTAAGTATATATTTTCCGTAAGCTTTTAAAATGTAAACGTGAAGACAATAGATTAATTTTTGACTTACATCATTGCCTGAAGTTTTTTCAAGATAATAATAAAGGCATCATCATCTAAATCTGAAAAACACCTTCATCCATTCATTCTTTTACCATGGATAATAATGGTGGTACACTTTCTTTTTTGGAGTGCTGGGGATCGAACTCAGGGCCTTGTGCTTGCTAGGCAAGTGCTCTACCACTGATCTAAATCCACAGCCCCAATTTTTATTTCTTGTACTGCATTCAAAACTGTCAGCTGAGATTCTGAGTCATTGATGAAACTAGGATAGAATGTAAGGGAAAAAACCCACGATTGATGGCTTTAAGAAATTCTCTCCAAAGGTTTTTATTTTACTTTGCTTATAATCACTATCCTCTTGATTCCTACACTTTTGAACGTAATGTAGTTTGACCTCAGTAACACCAAAAAATACCAACTACTAAATTCTCAAAACAGTCATTTTATACCCAACGTGTAATAACCTTTTTATTCTTCAAAGGGTTATATGTGTATATATAAATAAATGTATTTTGTTCTGTGTTGCAAATAATGGAGATAAGTTAAAGAAGACTCAAAAACTAAATTCTAAAGAAAATTTATGTCTCCAGAGAATGCAATTAAACCACCATACGGAAAGTAGAATGTTCTGAACTTAATAGTACATTATATTTTAGAGTATTTTAAAAGATAGACTGTGAATGTCAATAAAAACAAGTAGCTTAAGAATATATAAATATAGGGGTTGGGGATTTAGCTCAGTGGTTAGAGTGCTTGCCCAGCAAACATACGGCCCTGAGGTTGATCCCCAGCACCAAAAAAACAAACAAAAAAAGAATGTACAACCAAAACTCTAAAATATAGTAGCTTAAAACAATAACGGCTTATTATTTCCCATAAATCTATATGTTGATGCGATGATTGTGCTGATCTTCACTCTGCTGTTGTGCAATGGTTGCTTTGGCAGCACATACACTATGTTGGCTGTGCAGTGTTTTGATCTAGGCTTACTTGCTGGCTTGACAATTAGTTGGCAGTGTGGTGGTCTATGGTGACTTCCATGGGGATGGCCGTGCTCCACTCCATATAGTTCATCTTCCAGCAGGTTGACATAGGCATGTTCTTATGGAAATTACAGGTGTCTGGGAGAGGGAGCAGAAATGTGCTGACTCTCTCCAGATGTGCACGTGCATGTGCATGCCTGTGTGTGTGTGAAGCTTGCTACTTTGCTATTGACCAAAGCAGGTAGGCTACGTGGCCAAGTCCAGATTCAAACTGGGTGGGAACTACAGAGTTACCAGGCAAAGGGCATTCATGAAGAGAGAGCATTAATTGGAATCAATAATGCAATCAGTCTACAATTGCAAGGTAGAAAGTGAGTGAAAATTGATATGGTGGGAATACTTTAACATCTACTTACTGAATATTCATGAAAATATGGAATATCCTGAGAAGACTCCATGAAGGACAAAATGAAAAGAAGACCATTTCAGGCGAGAGAAATGTATCCTGGGAGCAAGTCTTATTTACTGGAAGTATAATCACTTATATGATCAATAGCTAACTGTCTAGCTTACACAAAAAGATATTGATACATTTATACACACAGACACATACACACACATATGCTACCCAAATAAAAGATTAATTCTTAGCATACTAATTCAAGTAGCTTATAAATTTTTATAGATATTGTCAAATTGCCATCTAAACAGACCATAGAAATTTGTACAATACTGTGTGTATCTGACTGTCTCCCTCATATTATTAAACTTTTTAAACTTGCCACTTTAATAGGTAAGAAATAGCATCTTCTAATTTTCATTAATATTTATTCAATTGTCAGGAAGATCAGACTATAGTATTTTCATACTGGACAACTGTGTTTCTTGTGAATTGTTGGTTCATTTTTTCATCTATCCTTAAAAAAACTAAGCCTGGCCTTTTACAGTTCTTTGTTTTGACTTTTAATTAGCTTTCAATATGACTTCTCTAACTTTTGACATTTATTTACTTTTATATTTTTCATAATAGTATTTTTGCCTCTTTACTCCTAAGAAATCTATTGGCGTTCTTTTCCTATATAGAGTTCTTCATTTCAGCCCTTTTTTTCTTATTTTAAAATTATTCTTCTTAATCTATCACTGAACTTTCACTGTTTGAGCCACAGCACAATGGATGCGGGGCTGGAGGTTGCCCCTGTAGCTGCCCTTTTGTCATTTCTTTTGCTCCCTTAGTGAATCACTGTCCTTTTGTCTTCATCGTGAGTACTTAAAAAAACTAAACAGAAAAGCTTGCCCCGGGACAATTCCTATTTTTGCTCGGACAGATGGTGCTCTTATTTTACTGAAGGTTAGATAGTTTTGATAATTTGCACCATTCAGAAATGTTTTCCAAAGATTACCTCTGAGGAGTAGGAGTGGGTTTGTGAATGAGAAAGGAGATAAAGAATCTGTACTTTATACTTGTATTAGTCAGCTTTCCTATCACTGGAACCAAATACCAGATACTTACAAATCAAAAGAGGACAGGTCGAATTAGGCTTATGGTTTCCAACAATTCAGGCTGTGATCAGCTGGCTCCAAAGCAGAATATCATGGTGGAAATGCACGCCAGAGCAAAGCTGCTTAGCTCTGGTCATCAGAAAGCAGAGCAGGACCATGCCAGGGAGCAAAGTGCAAGGGACCAGATGTAGACCCAAGGTCACACCTCTGTGACCCACTCAGACAAACCCAGAAGTGTCCTCTAATAATCTCCTGGACTGCTCCTGAGCCAATCAAGTTGACAGTTCACCTTGACCGTCACAGCACTTGTGTACCTCTTGGAGTGTTTCTATAACCACATGTACTTTTATAAAATACAGAAATTAGAAATTAATCTTGCATTCACCAACATTTATAGGCAATGGCCAGATGGCAAATCATTTCAACAGCATGTCAAAGTTAGGTGGAAATTCACTGAGTTTGAAACCATCACCATAGTCAAGTTTAAAACATTTCATCTCTCCAAAAAGAAACCCAAGCCTATTAGCAGTCACTCTTCAACCCCTCAGCCCTCAAAAACTGCTAAGCTACATTTTGTCTCTATAAATTTGTCTGTCGTAGACATTTCATATAAATGAAATTGTGTACTATATGCTCTTTTGTACCTGATTTCTTTCACTTAGTGTTGTTTTTAGCTACTAAGTATATGGTGATCCATTACACAGTATAGAAAACTAATACACTGATACACATTAACTGTTTAACACTGACATTTTTTCAATTACTCCTTCCCTTTTAATCAATGCCAAGGAATTCACCTCAACACTGTGTCTCTGATGGGAGGTGTTCGTTTGTCAGAGCTCCTACTTATTCAGGATTCATGCAAGATCCCAAACAGAAGCAAATCACATTTTACTTCCATATCATGAGACTCTTTTTCATTTTGAGAAAGCACTTCAGAGTCTGGACTGTAGCTAGAGATCTTATGATATTTTATTGATTTCCCAAAAGACCGATGGAATGTTGATAGTGTTCTTCAGATCTATATCCTGACTAATCTTTTGTGTGCCGGAACTATCAGTGACTGAAAGAGGTGCATTACAGTCTCAGTGTTATTGTGGCTTTCTTGATCCCTCCTCGTAAATTTCACCACTAATTTTGTGTCCCCGTCTCTGGGCCGCATTGGCCTACAGTTTCAGGTCATGGCTCTAGCTTCCAGTGACCTCTCTTCTGGCACCTGGAGATATCCCTATTTTGTGTGTTTATGACTTTGGCTTTGCAAGTAAAAGAATTTTTATTTTATTTTGTGGGACCTTTCTAGGAGTTGCAGTAAGAGTGTTTTCAGGTTTCTTAGACTGCCGTATTGCTGAAATTCAATCAATCAAAATTGATTTATGTGAAGCTCTAAGTGAATCATATTTCTATTTCCAGGTACCTTAAATTTTTTTTTTTGGCAGCAACTGCCTCAGTGCCTAAAGGATCAGGTATCACCTTATAATCACCTTTCTAACAGCCTTGTAGGCTCCTGCGTCACAAGACTCTGGCTACCACCCGAGCAGATGCCTACACATACACAGATTACCTCCTCTCTCCAACAAGTTTCTGCGCGAGTACCATTAGGCCCGAGAAAAGCTGGTAAGGTGTGGCCACAATGCACCATGCTGAGCTCCCTGTGAATGCCCTGTTCTCTTGCATCCTCTTTTGCCCCATCATTCCATACTTGGATACTTTTTCTTCTTCCTCCTGGAAAGTGCATATCCATCATTTTAAAAGCCCAATCGTACCTTCCGGAAACTTTTTATCACCTTGCATGTCCTTCTGTTACTAGATTCATCACGCTACGTTTTTGATTTCAGTGTCTACCCACCCTATAAAGCTGTGAGTTCTCTTTTCAGGTCTCATATTGCTGTGCTTACAGTTGACATTCATCAAATGTTTACTACCTTTAACGTATCAGGATCTCAAGGTGACTCCAGGAAAATGTATCAACACTGACTCACAGAATTGGCTTTACCCACCATCTTCTTCCCCCAGAGCCTTGAGACCTTGGAAAGTGCCACAGAAGTTATAACTTTTCAAAGATATTAAAGGGGGAAACTTGTTGGGAATGTGAAATGATGCAACTGCTGTGGAGAAAAATTTGGTGACTCCTCAAAAAGGTAAATGCAGAATTGCCACTTGATCCAATTATCCCATCCCAAGATATCTATACTTCCATGCCACTGTTCACAGCAACCTGATTCACAGTAGCCAAAAGTTGGAAACAACCCAAATGTTGATCAATAGGTGAATGAATAAACAACATGTAGTCTATCCATACAATAGAATAATTTTCAAGAGATGAGTGGAGTGGAGTGGGGAGGGAGGGAATGGAAAGGGGATGCAAAAAGGAATTAGGATGTATTATGTGCATGTACTAACTTCCCCGAAGGAACATAAACATTAATGTGCTACACATATGTACTGATGAACTAAAATGAAAAAGACAAAAAAAAAAAAAGAATGAGATTCTGATACGTGCTACAACATGGATGAACCTTGAAGGCATTATGCTAAGTAAAACAACACATTCGCAAACAGGCAACTTTTACATGATTCTTCTTATATGAGGCACCTAGAATCAAATTCATAGCCATAGAAAGTAGAATAATCATTGCCGAAGGCTACGGGGAGAGAGGAATGGGGAGTTATTGTTTAATGGGTGTAGAATTTCTGTTTGGAATGATGAAAAAAATTTTGGAGATGGATAATGGTTCCACAACATGAGGAATGTGCCTCCTGCCACTGAACTCTACACTTAAAAATAGCACAATTCAAAGATGTATATTTTACCACCATTAAAAATAATGGTTTGACCTTCCTGGGGCGATAGAAAGGTGGAATTTGTCTAGAGAATGGACTGTTATCTGAGAGTCTGGCCACTTGTCCCAGGGAACTGTTGACATCTGCAAGTCAAGCCTAAATTGTTCCTCTGCAAATTACCTAGAGAGGGATTATGTTAGTCAATTGATAAGATACACACACACACATACACACACACAGAGTCATGCAGATTTGTAGTAGGAAATGGCTCATGTGATTATGGAAGCGGAGAATCCCACGACTGGCCAACCGCAAGCTGGAGACTGGGTAAAGCCATCAGTGAAATGCAATCTGAGCCCAAAGGCCTAAGAACCACTGGGACTGACGATATAAATTCCAGTCCTAGGGCAGATGACGAGCTGATGTGTTCCAGCTTAAGCAGTCAAATAGGGAGAATTAGGGCAAATCTTTTCTCCCCTTTTTGTTTTTTTGAGGTCTATGTCTGTTAATCCTGATATGTCAACTTTGTTGGATTAAAAAATGCCTTGCAGATTAGCAAAGCAGTTTCCTGGTGTATCTGGGGGGGTTGTGGAGATGTGGCCTTGGGAACTATATATGGTCATTTGCTTGTTTCTCTCTGATACTTTTCCCCTGCTCTGCCATGCACTGAGTAGCTTTCCTCCACCACACCATTCTGCCATAATGTTTCTGCCTTGGAGCCAGTCGATTGTGGGCTGAATCTCATGAAACTTTGAGCTGAATTAAACCTTTTGTCCATTAAGTTGTGAATGTCAAGTATTGTCTCAGTGATGGGAAAGCTGACTAATACAAGGCCCTCAATGGATTTGAAGACGCCTTGCCACATAGAAGAGGGCAGTTTGCTTTACTGAATCTGCAGATTCAAATGCTAACCTCATTCAGAAAGTGTTTAATCTGAATAACACGTGACCCACTCAAGTTGACAAATAAATTGAAGGATCACAGGAATAAAGAGAAAGAGAAATACTCTTTCATTGTCTTTTCTGAAACAAATAGAAATCGAAGAGACATTTGCCTGAACCATCTGGATTAGCTCCTAGTATTTCCAAGTAATACTACAGTAATTGAATCAGTTTTGCTCTTAGATCAACCACTCTAAAGTTAAAGACTGGTAAAAGTAACAGTCCGATCAGATGTTTCAGCCAACTGGACTAAACACACATAGGAAGTGCCTGGTTTACTCCTGCATTTCTTGAAGAAGGTGGAGAACAGGCCTAGTCTTTTTCTTGAAGAGTCACTTGAAGACCTGGGGCAGAGACCTCATCTGACTTGCTTCTCCAGAGTCTCACCAGATAATCTTAATGCAAACTGACAGAGGGAGTTGGAAAACAGACTGAACACGTCTTCCTTCAGCATGTGTTAAACACAGACGGCATATGGTTGTGTTATAAACTCTTGAGACAGACCTACTTCTGGAAACCCTTCAGAGTCCTACTGCTGCTGCCATGGCAACTGCTTGAGCTCGCTCTGTCTGGGCCCTTCCTCCAGCCCTTGACCACTGGGCTGTGACTGCTGATCAGGAAGAGCCTGAAGCCCTCGCCCTGTGGGTGCTGCCTGGAAGTTCTGGGTTGTTGCTTGAACTGGGTGGTTATATAATCTGGGAGGTGTGATGGGGCCTATTCCTCTTTCACTTTGTGTCTCCTGGCAATGGCAAAATAATTACAGTCATGGCAGTGAGGAAGTATGGAGGGTGGCAAAGGCCCGAAGAATACGCAACTACTTTCTTCTCTTGTGCCAGACAGTCTAATGTGGAGCAGGGGCGGTGCAGATGACTCTCAAGGGGTGGTGTCATTACAATGCTTCAGGAAAGAGATAAAAGTAAACACCGAGAAATATCAGGCAGCAATTTAAAAAATGTTGCTTTCCAATTACACTAACATGATTGTCTAGGTTAGTGGATGAAATATAATAGACAAGCGAACAAGTCAATTAAAAAATTCTTTTAGACTTTATTTTAATTCAAGACATTTTCAGGTCACTGAGAAGTGTGATTCTAACAATTTTCAATGCTTGAGGACTATTGTTCATTAACTTTTCTTTATAAGGAGAAATACTTTTGCAAGAAATCAAGAATAAATCCTTATATTTAAAATGAATCCTTTCTTCATATTTTAATTATGTCATTATGTAATTAAAATTCATGGAAATACATAAAAGGCACCAACTGGGTCTAGGGCTGGTCAGATCTTAATGTAGTAATTTAAAAGTCATTTTCTGCATAACAAATGTTAGGAATATGTAATTCATGGCCTCTACCACTTTGCTGTGCTTCATATTTTGCCTTGCTTATCATGGTATATTAGCATATATTCATTAACTCTCTGGGAGAAAAAGGTAATAAAAGACTGATATCATCACCGTTTTACCTACTTTGTCAGAGGAGAGAAACGAAGAAGGATTGAGGCTATTCTTTTCCTTCCTGGAGGAATTTGGCTAGAATACTAACTCAGTTGCCTAAAACTGGCTGGAAGACATGAGAGGGAGGTAGAAAAGAGGCTGGAAGGGAAGAGCAGTGCATCTGTATTTTCAAATTATACTCACATTCCAACATGCTGGAGCTTTGAAGGCAGGGCTCTTGGTTTCATCTTGATTGGATCACATTGCTTCTGCTGGCGACTATGGAGATGAATTTGTGATGTTTAACACTTCCCAACTCACATGCCCCTTCTGTTTTCTCCACACGCTGCTGCAGATCTGCTTGTTTGTGTTCTGAGTCTCTGCAGCATTCACCTCACATGTCCTAACACCGCGAGCCTTTGATCAGAATGGGGGAGGCTGCAGCCCAGGAGCACTTCTGAGTCCCTGTTCCCAGCTCGGGGCTCCCTTCACCTGCAGTTCGGTGGGCCTCCCATCGCTTGATCCCTGGACCCAGACCACAATCTTCTACCATTAGTTTTTTGTTGTTGTTGTTGTTGTTGTTGTTGTTTTTTGGTGCTGGGGATTGAACTCGGGTCCTTGTGCTTGCAAGTCAAGCACTCTAACCACTGCACTAAATCCCCAGCCTACCATTAGTTTTTTAAACTCTCTCCTGTTACCATCATCCTCCTCGCTTGGATTCCTTCCTCTTTTGTTACTGAGGAAATCCTTATTGATGACTTTTTGTTACATTCTGGATTTGAAGAGAACATCTATGTTTTGAAATTGAAGTTCATTTTCACACTTCTCTTAAAACATTCATTACACAGAAAAGATATGTATAGATGCATATGAAGCAGGAAGAACATTAGATATTTTTAGGCTTGACAGAAATTAAGGGGTTGCAGGGAAAAAGAGATCTCTTTAGAGAGAGCAGGGAGAAAAACTCAGGCCTGTCAGTAACCGTGATGTCTGCGATAAACACAGTGCTTCATATGATTCAAAAAGTCTTCCTCTCACTCCTTTCCCTAATTCATCCAGACCACCTCTCTAGCTTTCTCTGACCTACTAACTCAAGAAGGTTTCCAGAGTTTCCTGTGCAGAGTTTCTTGAGCAAGTCTCAAGGAATTCATTTGTTCATTCATTCAATACATTACTTTTTGTTCAGGACAAAATAAAGATTTCTGCCCTCCCCCAGTATATTTTAGCTAGAAAAAAACAGGCAATAAACAACAGATAATTATATATTTGAAAACAATATTTTCCATGGGATTAGTGGGGCTGAGAAAGAAGAAAACAAAATATACCTAAAGAAGGAGAATCAGCTTGGGGAATGGGTTACTATTGTCAATATGATGACCTCAGTGCAAAGGAAATATTTGAGCCATGACCTGAGTTGGGAGACAAACATGAGTAAGGGTGGGATGCTCAATCCTGCTCATAGTGAGGGAAATAGTTTCCACTTGTGTTTCCTACATGCACAGTGCCTTTCTCGAGTAGTTTTGGGGAGTCCTTGCATGTGCTGCCATAAAGAAGTAGTTGTACATACCTCTTCAAGGAAGGCATTTCTTGGCATTTCACCAAGTCAGTCAGATGGACTCACACATTTTCTTGCTAATATACAGCTTTCATCCTCTAGGAAAGAACCAGAAGCAGCTGTTCTAGTTGTACTGTGGTGACCACATTTATGAACTAAAGGCAAAGCAGGAAATCAAAAGTGGTGACTCTGTTCCTCTGCTTCCAGCAGTGGCTCAGGTTGGTGAGGAGGGTCCTATTTCTCTTGATACTATCCACTAGACACATTGCTAAGCACAGGGTCTCATTTGACCCTTACAGTAGCTTATGTTGTAGAATAGGCATCTTTATTGTACTTTGATAAATTATAGTTTCTTCATGCAATAGATAAAAAGGCCACAGACTCTACATGCCCAGTTCTGAAGCCAGCGATTCTGGAGTGGGATGGGTTTGCTGCAGTCCTTGCCTATCAAAGCAAATACCAGGCGGAAGGTCATCTGTTGTCTTATTTTGTTTCATGTTGCTGTAATTAAATACTTGATATTATGTGATTTGTACAGAAAAGGGGTTTTAGGCTCACAGTTTTAGAGGCCAAAGGTTCAAGATTGGGCAGCCCTATGTGCCTGGCCTCTGGTGAGGACTCTCCTGCCTACATCACAACATGGCAAGGCGGGAGTCAGCGAGATTTGGAGGTCAGGCTCACATTTTCTTGTACCAACTTTCTCTTGAGAGGACTAGTCACAGTCAAGGCCCACGTGAGTCCCTTGTGTGGTAGCACCCCCGAAGATCGAATTACTTCCCAGTAGGCACCATTTCTTAAAGGTTCCCCCACTTCAGCACTGCCATTCTGTGGTCCAAGCTTCCAGCACATGAACTTTTGGGGCACAAACCACATCCAAACATAACATCTGCTTCTGTGCTTCAAATGGGAGCATCTGAGTAAATATGTAGGATGCGTAAATATGCATGCTCCCTCCTAGACGGAGATACTGTGGGTACTGGCAGAATGTGTGATCCTTGCCATTCAGCTTAATATATTTTTCTTTCTAAGGCAAACAGGTTTAGTTTTTGTGGGTTTTTTTTTGTTTGTTTTGTTTGGGTTTTTTTGGTGCTGGGGATCGAACTCAGGGCCTTGTGCTTGTAAGGCAAACACTCTAACCACTGGGCTAAATCCCCAGCCCTATATTTTTCTTTCTATTATACATTACCATATCAAATGCACCCTATGAAACCATCAACTGTCCACAATTGGCTGTCAGGTCTCTAAATTTACCTGTAGAATGCCAAGGCAGTTTTAGAATGATAGTATTTCTCCATGAAACACAATCATTGTCCTGTCACTGTCTAAGATAAAATAGTGCAGTTGTTTGCTGTCACTTAAAATTTAACAGTACTGTAGCACCATTTTAACAACATATCATCTCACATAGTTTCCAGAGCTCTATTTGTCAGATTACTAAACTCCTTGGCTTGTTCCTAACAGTATATGCAACGAACAGGTTTTTAGTTGAGCAAATCTATATTGAGAAAAAATATGGTTGGTTTACATTAAAATGATATCTGGGATGTTTCTGTCTCAATGTGAATTCTGAGGTACTCACTAAAATTAGGAAACATGTCAATCTTTATGAGATAAAACTCATTTCATACACCAGTGCCAGGGTGCCTGGTTTGAGTTGCTGGAAGTGGATTGTTGATTCCTTAAATAAAATATAAATATTTATTTCTTTTAAAGTGTGGTCAAATTTTCTGTCTTTATCATTCTCTTTGACTTTTAGAAAGCAACAACTAGGGCTGGGGATTTAGCTCAGTGATTAGAGTGCTTGCCTTGCAAGCACAAGGGCCTGAGTTCGATCCCCAGCACCACAAAAAAAAAAAAAAAAAATAGAAAGCAACAACTAAAATAAACTTGAAGTGTGTGATCTTGATAAAGAATTAATGCAAACACTTCTTTTAGGTTTCTTTCCTTTTTCTGGGAGTGAACTCTGGGCTTTGCTTTTGCTAGGCAAGTACTCTACCATGAGCTACACCTCCAGGCCCCTTTCTTCTGTGTTGAAGATGGAATCTACCTTCTGTGTTTTAAGTTTTAATTGTCAACCTTGGAAGTGCTCTAGCTAGGAAATTAAAAATCTGTGAAGTTGTTCAGTTGGGAACATTTTACATGCGACTGATTTATTAATCAAATACATACATTAGCCTGGTGTGGTGGTACACGCCTACAGTCCTAGCACTCTGGGAAGTCGAGGCAGGAGTGTTGCAAGTTCAAGCCCCGCCTGAGCAACTTAATGACTTAGCCAGACCCTATCTCATAAATGAATAAGAAAATAAATAGGGCTAGGGATGTGTCTCAGTGTGAAGACTTTGGGTTCAACCTCCAGAACTGCAAAAGAAAAAAAAAAGGTAATTTCAAATACAGTTTAAGAAATCTGCTTACTTTTTTCTCAGTATATTACATATCAGCTGTTCATTTTAAGATGTTTCCACCATCCATGCATGATGCTGATATAGAAATGATAAATGAGGAACCGAGACAGAGAATGGATTTCTGACGTTCTGTTGTTTTTCAATAATTTGGAAGCAGTATTCAGAAATATTCTCTTTGTAGTTATCAGCTTTCAGCCTGACTTTTGTAGCAATTTCCAGTTTGACATCCAAAGGTATCTTAACACAGACTGTAAGTGTAGCTCTAGTTGACACTTTTTGGAAATCTTTGTAAGCTGCCAAAAGGTTCTGTCAGGAGCGCAGGAACAAAGCAACTGAAGCCACTTACGTGGCTGCAAAGGCAAAAATGTCCTTTTCTGTCTTATTGTTGTCATCATTATGATCACTGATTCTGAGTTTAGGAAATCTTTGCTTTCCATCAGAAAAGTGGAGCATAGTAGATTTACATAGTAGATGTTTGAGCTAATAAACCATTTTTTTAAATGAATGAATGAGTGAATGAATGAATGGAATGCCTGTGTTTATGGCTGTGGTGCAGAAAGAGTTGGAGAATTTTAAACATTTCAGAGCTGTTATGTGAGTCAGCATTGCAGCACCCTTGCTAAAGAGAATCTTCTGGAGTGCATCTTTTCCCAAATTCTTTCTTGCATGAATTGTTCTAAAATTCTCCCAGACACAGTGGGACTCCCAAATGCCTATGAGGTAAGGCCTCTGCAATGTGTGAATGTGTAGGAAGTGTTTTTAAGATTTTCTTTCCCAATCATCTTGCTTTTTGGCAGATGATACAATTAAGGTGCAATGTGTAGGTGGACATTTCCTAAATTATAAAATAAAGGAGGCTAGTGGGTGACTGCAGAGGCAATGGCATTAACAAAGTAGAGAAGAATTTGGGAATTAGAAAGGGCAAAATTTCTTTCACAATTTATCAAGAGCCATGCCATGTGATACCAATAAAAGAGTCAAAAACATACACCCAACCTTCTGCAGAGGAAGTGACTAAAAAGGCAAAGATTATTTTAGTTTTGAACAGAAACTTTTACTTTATTAGCTCTTCCACTAACCTAATTTCCCATTTTCAGGTTTTACACATACATACACACAACTATATACAGAAGTAGAATGTTGTAAGCAAACACGATTAATAAAACAAAATCAGTGCATGAGCTACCTTCTAAATACAAAATAAAAGTTGGAAAAGCCCGATTTCTAGAGGATCCCAGATGGTGACATTAGGTAGTTCTACCTCAAGTCACTTTACCAGAGAGCATAACCACTGGGAATTTAGTAACAAGGTTTGAATCCTCAGCCTTGAAGACTGATAACTTGGTTTTCTTGGCACGCCAAGAGTGGATCTGTCTCTCAAAGCTGAGTTACTAGAGAATGAAGAATACTTTCAAATTGCCAAATTCTTACTGTCCCATGGCACACTGGCAGGAGTTCTCAGATCAATGTGGCCAGAACATTCTCTCTCTGTAGAAGACCGACAAAGTCAAGCTTGAACCAGAAGACTGCAGGACGAGTAGGGACTTAGAACCCAGAGCAACTGATTCATGGAAGTAATAGGCTGGTGTGGGCAATGAAGATGCTTTCAGGAGCCAGGCAGCTGGGAGAACCAAAGGAGGGTTACTATGCTGGGGCTGCAGCCAGACAGGGGCAGTCTATAGGAGATGGCTCTCACCGTGTCTACATGATTTCCGCATGGAAATGTGGACATTTTCAAGAAAAGGAACAAATTACTTACATATAAAATCTTTTCATTTAGTAAACATTTTCAGTTAATTTGATGGTTAAAAAGAAAACTGTTAGGGGGCAGAAAAGTCCACCTGGGAGCCAGGTGAGAGTACTGTGTTTCGGTTGGTGACCTGTGCCTTGAGCATCCACAGCCCAATGCATGGCTTACAGGACAGGTGGACTTACTGTGAGACTTACATAACTCACAGCCTTTGCTTAAGGCTCCTGTCTCCTGAACAGTGTTTAAATACATACAGCCAGCCTTTGCCTTAGTGGCATCGTTTTCCTGTGTTTCTGTGAGGGACTGTCACCCCCTCCCACGCGTGCTCACACACCTTGGATGACACATTCTTTAGATATCAGTATATATTCATTCTGACCGAAAAGCTACTCAGCAAGTTTGCAGTCTCTGCTCTATCATTCTATATTGATTGTATAGTTTAACTCCTTTTTTTCAGGGGCTTATTTTCGAGTTCCAGGGGGACAAATCACTACACCTCCATGAACTCACAACACCCCCTTGTAAAACATGAGTCAGTTTGTCAAAACCATATATTTATATTTATATCTATTTCTATCCCCTTGACCTAGGATAAATTATTTTCTGTATCTTTTGATAAAAACAATGATTTTCCAGCAGATCTATTTAAAATAGACTCCATCAAATGGGCCATCTGTATGGTGTCTGTGTTATAGTTTTGAAAATATTCAGTAAGACTTGAGAACTATTTAGGATGAAATAAACTGCAGAAATGATTATTAATGCTTTTTAGTCTTATCACAGCTGGCTCATTAAATATGCTATTTTTAAAATTAGCAGCGTGGTCATAGAAACATTTTCTTCTCAGTTTGCTGCCCCAGTAGGCATACGGTGCTGATGCCAGCATGGAACTGAGGCAGTGAGGCCTTGAAAACAAAACACACTGTTGTGTTTCACTTCGGGTGCTAACTTGAGATTGAGCAGCTGTTCAGTCAGTGTGGGAGGCATTTTTACAGCTTTCAGGTCTGGACCTGAAGCTCTTCAGAATGGAATGGAAGGTTCTGTCCTGCAAGCGCCTCGTCTGGGCTGTGTGAACCAGTGTACACACTCATTGCAGCTGGGGGAGCCGGTGCTCCTTGCTCCCCAGGCCTCCAAGCAGAAGTGACAGCAAGTTTTATTTCTCTAGGTCTGACCTGTTAGCTGGTATTCAGAAACATTTTATCTGAAAAGTGATACCCAGCTCCGAGCTTTCTGCTCACACAATTATCTTGTGTAGGAGAATTTCTCCAACAGTTCATGGAAGAAGGAGGACGCCGCTTGAGCAATCCACATATAGAGCTTAGGGGCCCGTGCTTCTTTAGCTCGTGAACTACTCATCCAAATCGTATTGGTGAAGCGTATCTTTTTCTGGTGCAAATTTTCAAGCATACACTGAAGTAGAGGGAATAGTATAGTAAACCACTGTGTACCTGGAGAACAGATTGCTGATGTGAAGTATTGCCAATTTATTTCATTTATACACTTACCTGCTTGTTCTATTCTCAGTAGGTTATTCTAAAATAAATCCCAAATGTTATCTGAAAATATTTCAGAGTGCATCTTTATAAAAACTCTTTTTCCTAAAACACACAATACCATTATTATGCCTTAAAAATGTATAATAATTTCTTAATATCACAAAAGATCTATTCGGTGTTTACTTTGCCCAATCATCTCATAAATGTCTCTTTTTACAATTGGTTTGTTCAAACTGCTATCCAAATGAGGTCCCCACATGGTTTGGTGGTTGTATATCCAAAGCATTTTTCCTTCTTTAAATGTTTTTATTTGAAATATAAAATAAAGAAATATGTAACCACATGAGACAAATGTATGACAATGAATTTTTGGAAGTGAACACTTTTGGAACTACTACCCAAGTCAAAAAATAAGACTTCACCTTTCACTCCTTTTAAAATTTCATCATTTATTTATTTATTTGTTCATGTTTGCAGTGCATGCATTTTACAATCATCTTGCAGAGCTGGTGCATGTACATGATGGAGCTTGTTCCTTCCTCTCCCTCCTTCCTCTAGTTTCCCTTTCTCTCTTCTCATTCTTCTCATGAGCTCATGTTTACGGCGTATGATGTCTACATTCACTGAGGTTCTTAGGACCTTGTACATGGTGTATCTTCACTCTACCTATTTCCCCATCCCCTCTCCCTTGCCCTTCACCCGTGGTCCCCTGGACCCCTTCCCATCTGCAAAAGATCCATCCCCTTGTCTCCTTCTATCCTTCCTTTGTTTTTCTTTTAGTTGGCACTTTGCCTTACTCAAGTGAGAGATACCATGAGTATTCAAGCTTGTGTGTCTGATTTATTTCACTCAACGTTATATTTTCCAGGTCCAACCATTTTCCTACAAATGTCTCAAATTTGTCATTCTTTATAGCTGAGCATTATTCCATCTAGATATCACATTTTCTTTGTCCAATCATACCGTATAGCTTTTCATTTCTGAAACCTTTTTTGAGTGCCTGCATCTTAGTGATGAATTCTTTTTCTCTCTAGTTACTTTTATAGTAATTACTACTTGGCAAATAGCGTAATCATCAAACTGTGTATCTTAGAACATTATGCTTTTGTTTTTTAAAAAAATGAATCTTTTAAACTGGTATGATGGCACACACTTGTACTCCAGCAACTCGGGGGCTGAGGCAGGAAGATTGAGGGCAACCTGGGCAAATTAGTGAGATCCTGTCTCAAAATAAAATTTTACAAAAAGGGCGGGGAGGAAGAGTTAACTTAGTGGTAGAGCACTTTCCTAGCATGCAGGAGGCTGTGGGTTCAATCTTCAGCACCACAGGAAAGCAAGTATCTTTTAGGTTTTAATGCTGTATTTTGTCTCAGTCCTTGGGCCTTTAGAGTTTTTCACAGACTGGATTTTGCTGATTGCTCACTCCTCAGGTAATTCAACATATTCATCTGTCTTCTGCACTTTCCTCAAGTCGACAGCTGGATCCAGAGACTGGATTAGTTTCAGTTTGGTTCCTTTGCCAAGATTAAAAGATACAGGGCAGTTCCAGAGGATGAAAATCTGGTGGTTTCTCTTGGTGTGAGGTTAGCAGCCATTAGTGGTTACTGCATGTATCTGGTAGTTCATTTAGTTCATTTGTTTTACAAAATGGAAATAATCTAATTCTAGTCTTCAACCTATTAGTTGAAATTTTATTGTATGGCGGTATGCCAGCAGTATATTTCATATAAGAATGCAGCATAGAACCTTGATTCTTTGACTTTAATTAAGCCATTTTTAAGATAGCAAATTGTTTATAACATCCTGAAAGTGATCAATTATTATATAGGTATCATTATGTGCTCGTATGATATACAGATATCATTTAAACATATTTAGTTAGTTTCAACTCACTAAAATTACTATCATTATAGAATTGCCATCATTATTGAAGTTCTAAGTGTCCCACTTTTGGTTAGTGGGAGCTTCTTCAAGTTGGTGCCTAAAACTTTTTAATATGACTCCAGTAGTCTTTAATAACATCTTTGGTATTTGGTATTTATGTCGTTTTATGCCATAGACCTGGAATCAGTCATTTCCTCCAGAAGCTCCCGTTTTTAGTGAGAAATAGTCTTTTGGGACCATAATTTGGGCACTAAGGATGCTCGTGCCTATTAGGTTTGTCATAATTTCTAAGCCTTCTCTTTCTGCCTGTGTCTCTGTCTATGCACTTATATTCATATATGTATGTATTAGTCATTTTCTGATCACTGGGACAAAATGTCAGGCACCCACTTCTTTAAAGAGGAAAGGTTTATTTTGGCTCACAGTTTCTGAGGGTTTAATCCATGATTGGCTGGCTTCCAGGCAGGAACATCACAGCAGAGAACGTGACGGAGGAAAGTTGTTCAACCCATGGCAACCAGGAAGCAGAGAGAGGAGGGAGAAGCCAGGGGTGAGAAAACATGTTTTCAGGTCATGCCTCCAGTGACCTGCCTCTTTCGACTGGGCCCCACCTCCAAAGACCTGAGATTTTAGGGGTACATTTTAGATCTAAACCATAACAGTGTATATATAATCTCTAAATGCTACATAAAATATTTTATATAAATATATTTCTTTGAATCATATAAACCTAAGTTGTAAACACCACAACACTACCACAGATTATACTGTCAATGACATTCCACCTCTGTTACCATTCTCAGCACATTTAACATTTGCTTACTATAACCCTTTAGTCCCCTTAATCTAGAATAATGTCCCCCTGATGTGGTTTAGATCTAACTGTCCTCTGAAGTCTCATACCTTCAGAGGTGGGACTTTCAGAAGGTGATTAGATCAGGTGGGCACTGTACTCATCAGTGTATTGATCACTGGTGGGTCACTGGGAATGTGCCTTGTGAAGGTATATCTCTCTCTAGCACAGTTGCTCTTTCTCTCTGCTTCCGGCTGCCCTAACATGAGCAGCTTCCCTCACTCAAGCTCTTCCACCATGCTCTTTCTGCCTTAGAGCCAGATGACCATGGACTGACGGCCCTGAAACCATGAGCCCAAATAAACTCCTTTAAATTGTGGGTATTAGGTATTTTGTCCCAGCAACAAAAAGCTGACTAATATACTCCCTTTTCATTTCTCTTACACTGACATTTTGAAGAGTCTCAGTTGTTATCTTGTACAATACACCATAATTCTGGATTGTCTTTCATAATTACACTCGAATTAAACATTCAGTAAGAATACCACTTAGATGTTATTGTGTATTATCTCTTTGTAGTTTACAAAGAAGATGCATAGAATATTAATTTGTTCTATTGTTAGGAAAAACAGTTTGATGTCTTGTTTAAGGTGTTTCTACTAGATATATTCATTGTGAATCTGTCTTTTTCCTCTTTTTAATTAAAAATAGCTTATGGAGTGATGAACTGAGATAATAGAACTATCTGTTCTCAGACAAACCTTCTCACAATGGTTTTAGCATCTTTTACTAGTCGTTGCCTGAATAACTATGATATAAAGGTTGCAAAACGATGATTTTTCTATATAAATAGTTTCTCCTATGTTTATTGGCCTTCATTTTTCTATAAAGAAGATTGTTTCCTTCTCCCTCTCTTTCTTTCTCTCTCTGTCTCTCTCTGTCTCTATCTGTATCTCTGTCTCTGTCTCTTTCTCCTCTCTCTTTTCTCTCTTTTTCTATCAGTGAGTCTTGGGTTAAATTTACATTATTCAAGGTAGCCAGTGGCAATACCTTCAAGGTGGCTCCTTGAAAGGAACATTTTGCTCACTTTAGCTTTCTCACCACAATCAGAAGGAGAGTTTATAAAATAATGGCAATGCAGAATGTCAGGTCATATGGCACACATCAGTTTCCTACACAGTAACCAGCATCCTGTCACAACTGCTGAAATAAACCAAATTTGCATGTTTGGGGTTGGGGATTTAGCTCGAGTGGTGGAGTGCTTGCCTAACAAGTGCAGGGCCCTCACTTTGATCCCCAGCGCCCTCCCCCAAAACTGCATGTTCTTGATCTATATCCTTTCACAGTGGGAGTTCAGTCAGACATCATCTAATAAAAGACAGAGGGAGCAGGTCATGGTGGGACACACCTGTAATCTCAGCACTCTGGGAGGCCGAGGCAGGAAGATCCCAAGTTTGAGCCTGGACATTTTAGCAACTTAGAGAAATCCTGTCTCAAGATGTAGAAAAAGGGAAGTGATGTAGTGTAGTATAAAGGCCCTGTATTTAATCCCCTGTAACACACATACACGTGCACGCACACACATGCACACATGCACACACACACACACACACACACGAAAAATAAAATAATGAAAGGAGAAAAGATAGAAGATGGTACTACAGTTTGGGAGTCGGGCACAGCTGGGACCAATGCCTCTGCACCTCAGTTCACCATTTCTATGAGATCCAGCCTGTCCGATGAGAACGTTGTGGGTGTATAGATGGCTTAGTCCATCACAGTCGTTCAACATCCAGCAACAGCGCCCAGCAGCCAGAGTTCGAACAGACTGAACATAAAAATTAGTACATCCTGCAGCAGATGAAAAGGCTCACTCCCAAGGGAGCCTGTCAGGGCTGCTGCTGGGTGTACAGTTGAGAAGAATCTCTTGTTTTTGGACCATTTGTGACTGAATGAAGGGCTTCTGATTTGTGAGGGTATTTTTTTTTCTGTTCTCAAGGAAAAGTATTTGTCTCTTTTCTGAGTTTTTCTTTTGTGTATTATGCAAAATGTATAATGATATGGGGTGGTAATGCAAAACTTACCATTCTGGCCATTTAAAATGTGCCGTTCAGGGGTATTAAGTACATTCATATTTTTGTGCAGCATTACCACCATCCATGTCCAGAACTTTTTCATCTTCTTCAACTGAATCATGGATGGTGCTAGATACCTCAGAGGGGAGGAATCATGCAGTGTTTGCCTTTCTGTGACTGGCTTGTCTCGCTTAACATGTTGTCTTCTAGTTCATCCGTAGTGTCAGAATTTTCTTCCTTCTTTGTTGTAGTGAAAACATACAACATAAATTTTGCCATCTTAGCTTTTTTGGGGGGGAGTGGTACTGATGGTGCATGCCAGAGCCTGTACACTGAGCTGTAATCCCCAGCCCATTTTTTACTTTTTATTTTGAAATAGGTTCTTGTAAGTTGCCCAGATTGGGGTTCATCTTGCAGTCCTCATGCCTCAGCCTGCCAGAGTGCTGGGATTACAGGTGTGTGCTATCATGCCCAGCTCCATTTTACTATGTTTAAGTGTACAGTTCAGTAAATTAAGTGTATTCACCTTGCTATGAAACAGATCTCCAAAAGCTTTATCATTTTGTGAAAGTGAATCTCTGTATCGGTTAAGCAACTTGTGTTTTCTCCTTCGTCTAGCCCCTCATAACTACTATTCTCTGTTCCACAAATTCGATTACTTTAGATTGTCTTTTTGTGACTACTTTATTTCCATTACTATTGTCTTCAGGTTGCATCCATGTTCCGGCATGGAACAACGTGTCCTTCCTTTGAAAAGCTGAATAATGTTCCACTGTATGTGTACATCAGGTTTTGTTTGTCCATTCATCTGTCAGTGGATATTCATGCTGCCTGTGCCTCTGGGCTGTTATGAATAGTGCTCCTATAAATATGAGTGTGCAAACGCCTTTGATACCCTGCTTCCAATACTTTCAGATATATACCAGGAGTGCAATTGCTAGATCATCTGTCAATGGACATGAGTACTTCCATCTTTTGGGTACTGTGAATAATGTTGCTCTAAGTACAGCTGTATAAATAGGCCCATTCATTCATTCATTCACTCATTCATCATTTACCCAGGTGGTAGAAAACTATAGTGAATGTTTAAATTTTAAAATTTATTGCAGTAAAAGACACACTGTCATTAATCCCCCTCAGAATACTTCCTTTTTGCTTTGAACACATTTATTCCATCATTCTTGCCACCTTCTGAAGCAGTTCTGGAAGTCTTCTTTTGTGAATGTCTTTACTTGTGCTGTCATGGCTGACTCAGTGTCCTGAATCAATTCAAAGTGCTTAACTTTTATGGTCATTTTGATTTTGGGGAAAAACCAGGAGTTTCACATTGCCAGGTCTAGTGAATATGGTGAATGAGGACACAGCATAATATTTTTATGACCCCACCTTTCTGTTGGATGGCACTCAGCAGTAGCATTCAGTGTAATTTTTTTTTTTTATCAACACCTGATTAAAGACACTCAGGAAAGAGGACTTCCAGAGCTACTTTAGAAAGTGGCAAGAAATATTATAGACAGCTAAGTAAGGTAGAAATATTATAGGCAGTCAGACAGGGCTGGGCCCTCAATGGAGTCAATACACAAAAGGAGAATTCACTACAACTATGGCTAGAGGCACATCCATTGAAGGTCAGGCCTCAAGATAAGGATGGAAAGACCAGAGCTATACCCCTGGCCAAGGGATAAACAGTGAACTGAAGATCACACTCACCTGATCTGATAAAGCCTAGGTTACCCAGGTGTGTGGCCAAGACCTCCAGATCCGCCCCATCCTGGAATATCTGTATTCTTTCCATATCCATTTGCTATGTGACCTTCTTCCCCATTAGATCAGTATTACCTAAGCGACTACACTTGTAATATTATTGCTTAATCATCATTTTGACACACATTATACCTACTTTGCAATTTTGCTCTATAAAACTTCCCCTGAAAACTGAGCTCATTGGCAACCCACTCGGGTCCCCTCCTGTCTCTCACGAGCTCTCTTTCATTCCCTCAATCAATTTCCTACTCTTAAAAAAAAAAAGAAAGTGGCAAGAGTGATGCTATAAGTGTGTTCAAAGCAAAGGGGAGTACTAGGGGGCTGGTAATGCTAATGTGTTGTTTACTGTAGTAAATTTTTAAGAATTTAAACATCGACCGTGAGTTTTGACCTCCCTTGTGGCTCCCTGTTCATTCATTCATTCACTCATTCATCATGCACGTATCACATGCCTGCTGGGTGCCAGAGCATTTCCAGTCTCTGAGATATCTCAGTGAACCAATCAGGCAAAAGTCCTGCCCTCACAGCATGTGTTCTTCAGAGAGGGAAGGTATCTCAGAAAAAAGAAACGTAACCATAGTTTATTATGTGAGGTGATGAGATGTATGTGGGGGAGATGGGGCAGAGTTAAGGAAGTAGGACGTGAGGGATGGGTTGCAATTCTGAATAGGATGCTCAGGACATGCCCCACTGAGGTGACGTTTGAGCAGAAATTTGGTGGAAGTTAGGGAGGAAGGCTAGAAGGTAGGTCCTATTCAGCCACCTGGGAGAAATGACAAGAGCATCAATTTAAATAACTTCTTAACCAAAATTAGAAATGTGAAGGGGTTTGAGTCTCTAGGGTTATGTCAGTGATGCTCTTCCCTCTGGTGAGCATCATTTGTGCAGTTTGTAAACAAAGTACAGCTTGTGGGAGAGACCATTTTCTGTGTTCACCAGACTCTTTCATTCTCCTCTTGGGCTCCCAGGAAGACCACCATGCAAGTCCTCTGTGTCTAAGTATGGCTATGTGACTATGTGGGTGAAAGTATGCAGATAGAAGTCGTGTATCACCAGGCCTCCAGGTCCTCCACATTCCTGCATTGTCTTCCTCTCTCTTTGGACTTTGGCTGGATGGAAGCAAAGGAGCCAGTGGAGGGCTCCGAAGTTCGAGGGGACAGAGAAGCCACTAGGTCCATGAGGTACTACATGGAGCAGAGCCCCTTGCTGATTTAACTGGATTATACTGTGAGCAAAAGTGAAACCTTGTGTGTGTTTATAAGCCATTGAGATTTGGGAATGTTTGTTACAGCAATTAACCTGTGCTACCATTTACCTATCCTGATATACAATCAAAGCCAGATAGAAGCTATTTCTTTTCAAGTCCCATGAAAAGCCAGTTTCCTTAGACTGAACAGTAGACAGTCCTCTGGAAGTTGCTATTGCTGCTCTTCTTGGACAACTTTCTGCTGCTACCACCTGAGGTTTGCTGGGGTGAGGAACAAGGTCTTCTCCATCATGAAGAAGATCCTAGCTCCGCAACCCTTTGATGCTGTGAAAGTTTTACTCTTCTGTACAGAACCTCCAAAGCACAACACCACAGAGGCTCTTCAATGGGCAGGGCTTTCTGGGTGTAAACTTCTCCCTAAAAATATTAAGTATTTATACTCCTAGTTTCTCTACTGTGTTAGTGTACCTGAAGATTAAAGTATTAACTGGTCTCTTGCAGCCACTTCCTGTTTAGCCTCATCCCACTTTGAGGGATTATCCTTTCTTCCTAGTTTTCTCTGAAAAGCCTGAGGTATATTATTCAGTTCTCTGATACTTAGGAAAGTACACCACTTTTCTCCTTAGTTCTCAGCTTTAAGTCTTGGGCATCCCTCAGGTCTTGCCTGAAGAAATTCTTTCAATGAATTTTATACCTCTTCTTCTTTATGTAGTTTTGGGGAATAGTTGATTATCTAAGTCAGTTTTCCTTTGAGCTCTCTAGCTCACCAACTTCTTGTGGCAGATGATTGGAGTGTCCTGAATCACAGCCCCTGGACATGGACATGGGAACCGTTCCATGGGTATGGCCATCATCCCACCCCGGGTACACACCAGGTTGTCTTTCTGCTTCCCTGAGTGCTTCACAGAAGGTCTGGAAGGTGTGTACAGGGCATCTGTGTGGGGAAAGAATCCCCTCAAGGAGAAACACAGCCAATGAGGGGAAGTGAATAGGCAAATACCTCAAGTCTTCTGGGCTTCCACATCCTTGGTAGGACAATTTTTGAAGTGCTGTTCACATAATAGTCCAGTCCTAGAGGACTGATTCCCAGTTTCCCTCTACAGTTACCAACTTAAAAGGTGCGCTTTGTTGGCTTTTCTTTCTTTCCCAATCCACTTTTCAGACTTCGCTTTAGGAGAACCCAAACTCTGTAAAATAGAAGTGGCCCTAGAAATAGAAGATCCTCAGGATGGGACCCTGAAACTGGTTGGATAACAACCAGGACCCCATTGGTGAGTGGGTGGTGAGAACCTCCTATAAGCTGTATCCTCACAGTTAGCAAGAACTTCACTAGAGTGCGGGGCTGTGGGGAAAAAGGAACACTCCTCCACTGTTGGTGGGAATGTAGACTGGTCCAGCCACTGTGGAAATCAATATGGAGATTCCTCAAAAAACTACAACTGGAGGTCCCATTTGACCCAGCTATCCCCCTACTGGGGATCTTCCCAGAAGAATTAAAATCGTCATACCACAAGGACGTATGCACCACCATGTTCATAGCAACATAATTTGTAATAGCTAAGTCTTGGAAACAACCTAAATGTCCAACAACCAATGAATGGCTAAAGAAAATGTGGTTTTTCTACATGATGGAGTACTACACTGCCATAAAAAATGACAAACTAGAGTCATTCATATATAAATGGATGTTTCTTGAGAACATACTCTTAAGTGAAATAAATCGGACACTCATGAGCACACATCGAATTGTTTCTCTGATATGAGAGACCATAACTGTAAATAAGGACAAAGAGGTGTAATAGATATTATATCAAAGGAGGATGGTGTGCAGAGGAGAGGAGTGCTAGAAAGAAAGAAGGGGAAAAGCAGAAAGGCAACAGGGGAAAGAGAG